>CM028353.1:47018412-47124746 GCA_016618105.1 Dendrobium huoshanense | reverse complement strand
AAGACTTTCACTTCAGAAGGGGTTAGGCCTTGGAAAAAGACCTCCACACCCTCAAAACCTTGTCCAAATTTTATCAGATCTCCTGGAGCAAATTGAGATTGATCAAAAGACAACTGAAGGTGGTTACCAAATTTGAAAACCAATTTGTCTTTCATCTCAGCTTTCTTGAATTCCCAAACTCAAGGCTTTTTTTTTTTTTTGAAAATCAGAATTTGCTGTATCAACTTTTCTGTTGTACTTCCTTGAATTCAATTATCATAACATCAACCAATCACTGCACTTTTTGCTGGGTTTTCTGACCACTGACTTGAATCACTGACCACCCACAACTGTGTCCCGGATTTAACGGATGAAGACTGAATTTGTTTGAGTTTGAAATCTCACACCATTTGACATTGTTTGGTTGTAGATTTTGTACAACCACAACAATTATGGTGAAGAGAGGAGATTGCGAAATAGGGAATTTGAGAATGAAATTTTTTTATTGATTTCGAAAATCAAAGTTCATCTTTCTCACTTTTAAAAGTGATTTGGAAAGTTCATCTTGATTTGCATTTGCTTGTATTGACATCACTCAACCCAAATTTGCTAAGGGAGAGGCATACAATACAAATTTGATTTTGCAAATGCCATTTAGCCAACATTTAGGATGACTTATTGAAAACCACTAGTTTAGATGAAAAGAGACATCCTCCCCAGTGGAGTCGCCAGAAAATCTGTTGGAGAATTTTTTATATCCTCAAACGGATTGCATATTTTATAATCGGGCACGGCATAAGAATACGATATATTACCCCGGAGGGTAAAAATATCATCTCCTTATGGGCTCAATAATAAAATTTACAATTATTTAACAGAGATTCCCCCACTCAATATTTGGTTGAGTGGGGTTTATTTATTTCTGGGGTACAGACATCCCATAGGGGCAAGCCCCTATGGTTAATTACATCCCAAGTTTGATTTGGGAAAACTTTTGATTAAACTAGTGGTTTTGCTTATTTTGAAGTCATTTAAATATTGGCTAAAATTTGATCTTTTTGTTGTTTTAAAATCCATGAAAGTCTTGCAAAAGGTTTTGGCCCTTAGGAATTTCAAGGAAGAGATTGATCAACTTAGATATAGATTTTGGAATGAGAGCCAAAGGAGATGAAGTAGGAGCACTTGATTCTGAGGGAAACTCAGAGGTGCTCGGACTATCCTATGTTGGGCTTTACATTTTTGAATCTAAATTTGGTTTAAGTTGATATTTTATTAGAAGATTGGGGCTTACATCCCAACAACACTTGTTGGAGGAACTGCCCGAAAGATGAGGGCTTATAGGGTGATTTGGAATCAACCCTTGCCTCGGACCCTAAGACTAAGGTGAGGACTACCGATAGGTAGTGCCTCGAACCTAGATCTAACGAGTGCAAATAGGGACTTACAAGCTACACCTCACAAGAGGCATAGCCCGCCCGACCTCTGGATTTATTGTCCCGCCTGGAAGGGACTACCAGCTAAACTCCCCCTAATCGCTTTTAAAACCATGTTGTTTAGTCTCAATGCAAATGTAGAGTGGTAGGGTTGTTTTTATTTAGAAGGTAGGTCTTACAACTTGGCTTTGAGGCCAAGATGCCTAATTATGTGGGTATGCATATGCTGACTCATAAAGAAAAAGACTTTTGTTATCTAATCCTTAAGTGAAGGCATTCTATATGCAACACATTTTTGGCCATGCATGTTTATTTTCAATTTTGAAAACTTGGCTCCTTGAAGGGAGCCATGCAAGTTTCTTTTTTTTTGTTAGAAAAATCATGAAGCCTAATTTTATTTTTAGGTTGCTTATATTTTAAAGGGGTAGAAAACTTAATTTTGTCCTAAGAGCCTACCGTATCCAAAGTCCAAGCCACGCCCACAAAAAACAAGGGAAGAAACCTAGGAAAGACATGCATTTCTATTGCACACCCAGGTAAACAATCAAACATGCTTTTATTTATATCAAATGCAAGGAAATGTAAAAAGAGTCCACATTATTACAACTAGATTTGGCAGCTGAGTTGCCTGCCATTATACAACCCAGTTAAATTAATTACAGACTCTACTTGTGGGGTCTTGAAGCTTTATCTTTCCAACTGAACCTCAGGCCTCACCTTCCACAGGTACATCCATTTGGTTCACCTCTTTTTGATCCAGACCCCCACAAGTTTGATTACACATCCTAATTCTATCAAATACATATTTGAAAAGAAAAAGACTCAAACCTACAAAATAGAGTCAGAAGCAGTTCATATAATAAAGCATTACATTCAGAATTTTGTTTAGCACTTAGAGTGCCAAACAATCTACTTCTACCCTATTGGCCACATCTTTGGGGGGGTTTTAAGCAGTACCTGTCATGCAAGCATTTTTATCATTTATGAGCGCCCCCCTTTTAGATATGGCCACCTGCACAGAAAAGCATTTATATTTCTATACTAACCACTTAAGGGCAAGTGCCCACACGCAGACAATCCAAGGGCAATCACACCAAATCATCAAACACATGCGCAGGAAAGAAAAAATCCTAATCCTAGCATGCCTAAGGGGCTGTGCACCTAAGTGTGTGAGGCTTGTGTAGCATGTCACACTAAAGGTCTTTGATTTTATTTTGGAAGGAAGATGTTTAATCTTTATCCAAGGGTGGTTCACTTTAAGTTGTTTGTGACTTAAAGATTTTATTTGAATTTTAAGTGTTTCATATTTAGGAGGGTTATGAAGAACCCATAAAGTAACCACATGCTTGCTTTTGGGCAAGCCTGTTACTTATGAATCCTAAGATACAATAATGTAGGCATCCCACCTTTTGGGGTAGATGATTGATTATTGTATCAAAAGGAACCTAAATAATTTTTAGGTGTTTTAGAGTTCTCTTAGTGTTTGGATAAGAGAAGTGTCTATCTAATAGGGTAAGATAGACTTGCCTAAGGGGCTTCACTTAGGACTTGGTGAAATCCATCCAATAGAGTAGGATAAACTTCACATATTGGATAATTCCTAAAAGACATCTATAGGTTTGGCATTTTAAATGTCATAGGAGAGATCACTAAATTTTGGGTTGAGTGGAAGAGATTACTTAGATTTTGGGTCTAAGGAAGGTGTCCAACATGTAACTTTTGGGTTACATGTTGGAGAAATCTCCTTAGCTTTTGGAGCTAAGAAGAGAAAGATAGAGACCCAACATTTAGTTTTGGGCTAAATTTAGGAGAACTCTCTCTAGCTTTTGGAGCTAAAGAGAAGAGAGATCTCCAACAACTATGGAGTTGAAAGAGAGAAAACCTATAGCTTTAGGGCTAAGGTATTACATTTTCTAAGGCCTTTGGAACCTATAGAAGTGAGGGAGATTAGTAGCTTTGAGGCTACGAATCAAAAGAGTGCCTCCTTGAATTTTGTGTATTCAAGGAATTGGGTTTCATTTGCTTAATTCGGATTAAGCAAATAAAGTTGAATCACTTATTGAGTTTGGTTCAATAAATGAGAAAGATTTGTAACTTTGGGGTTACAAATCAAGAGAGACTAACATTGAACTCTTATGTTCAATATTGAACTCTTATGTTCAATGATGGGTATTTAGTTTGCTAAGTTTGGACTAAGCAAACATAAAAGGATGATGTGTAGATTTGGTCTACACATCAAGGATTCTTTGAACTTTTGGGTGTCCAAAGAGAGGAACTCATTCACCTGATTTGGGTTAGGAGAATGAAAGAAAGCTAGGATTTAATTCCTTTGCTTGATATGAAATTATTTGTTGAGTTTGATTCAACAAACAAATGATTTTGGATTGAATTACTTGTTGATTTTGATTCAACAAATAAGTGATTTGGGTGAGACTTTCATACAACTTTTGAGTTGTAGAAAGGAGAAGAGAAGATGCAACTTTGGGTTGCAAGCTTCTAAAACCTCTTTAAAACACTTGGAGTTCAAAGAGAGGAATTCATTCTCCCAACTTGGGTTTGAGATCATGAAGATGGATTTGGAAGCTCTCCTACAATCTTGACTTGTAGGAAAGAGAAAGGGAAATGCAACTTAGAGGTTGCAAATCAATGAATGTTCTTTGAACATTTGTTGTCCAAAGAGGGGAATTCACTCCTCTAATTTGGATTGGAGGAATGAAGGAGAAGGGATGCAACTTGGAAGCTACAACCCCATGAACATTCTTTGAACATTTGGTGTTCAAAGAGGTGCACATTCTCATAATTTGGAGTCTTTAGAGAATTGGATAGTTTCCTACAACTTTTGAGTTGTAGGAAAGGAGATATGAAATACAACTTATGAATTGTAAGTTGGAGGTTAGGGAGGACCACTTACTTGATTTAGGCTAAGTAAACGGTGAAGTCTCTTTGAGCATTTGGTACTCAAAGGAAGATTATCATTTGCTCAACTTTGGGCTAAGCAAATGAGGAAGACTAGGATTAGAGTCCTAAATTTAAAGGATTATTCATTGGTTTGTGTTCCAAGGAACGAATGATTTGATAAATTTTCTACAACTTTGGGGTTGAAGGAAGAAGATGTAACTTGAGAGTTATAAAATTTCAATGATGTTCTTTGAATATTTGGTATTCAAAGAGGTAGGATCATTCACTTAGTTGAAGTCAAGTGAATGGAGTTAGAAGCTCATTTGTTGATTTTGTGAC
This sequence comes from Dendrobium huoshanense, assembly GCA_016618105.1. Taxonomy (NCBI): domain Eukaryota; kingdom Viridiplantae; phylum Streptophyta; class Magnoliopsida; order Asparagales; family Orchidaceae; genus Dendrobium; species Dendrobium huoshanense. Next base: position 47,120,097 of record CM028353.1, on the reverse strand, counting down.
TCAACAAATGAAAGAGATAGCTTAGGATTTGGTCCTAAGCTCCAAATAATTCATGTAATGACATGTTTGGAGACTTGAAAGGTCCCAAATAATCATGTATGAAAGAGGGGGATTGTTGATTTTGTCTCAACAAATAAAGGTTTGGGCTTAGGATTTGGTCCTAAAGCCTTAGAGATTCATGTGATAGAACACTTGGAGCCTTAGGGGGGCTCCAACATATCGCACATGAAGGGGATCCTTGTTGGTTTATGTTCCAACAAGAGAGATGAAAGATCTTGGAAGTTGGTTCCAAGTTGCCAATGATTCATGCAATCTAAAACTTGGAGCTTTGAGAATGCTCCAAGCATTATGCATGAAAGAAGATTCTCCATTCCTCCATGAATGTTTTGGATCCATGGGAAGAGGAGATGCATGCTTGAAAGGAGTTTCCCTATGTTTTTTTAGAGTGTTTTGGACCCAATTAGAAGAGGGAAGAGTGATTTCCTAAGACTTTGGAGAGATCTCTAAACCAATTTTGACATGATTTAGAAATCCTTGGATAGGGGAGATCTATCCCTATGATTTCTAAGAGATTTAAGATTAATTTGGGGTATCATCTAAGAAGAACCTAGAATGCATGCATGTGGCGATGATTCTTCAAATTAGGGAATTTGATAATAGAGCGAATGTCCACTTGTTATTTTCTTTACAAGCTTTGCAACACACCCAAAATAAGATTGATCAACCCTACTTGTTCTAGAATTTGTAAAATGAACCTTTAAGAGTTCAAATAAAATTCTACAACAAGCTATCAAATGCATTTGGGCATCTAACCAAGTCATAGAGAAAATTGCAAGTTGACAAATGCAAAACCCTAAATCCTATGTCAATTTTGCCATGACATTAACATTCAGTAGGTACAACCTAGAATTTAACAAAACCTACGTCTCAACATGCACTTTGGGATAGAAAAAGATCATCAAGCCCTATGGTCCATTCGTAGGCGAAGGCTAAGCATGCAATATGAATGCAAAATCATGCATTTGGAGAGCGTTGGATACCAATCCAACAACCCGACGCACATCGCCATTTCCTTTTGGCTCTCACATGAGAGCAACTTGGCAAAAATCATCGGATTTTCCCAAGTTTACAAAGAGGACAGCGATCATAGGATTTCAGGGAAGCATAAATTTAAATTTCTAAAGGACCTAGGGCTTGGGATCGTCAACCATATTGCAATTGGCCTTGGGAGCCTTAAGGTTTCGCCTAAGTTTTAGTGGTATACCTTCCCCGGGTTGTCCAAGCGCTCCTATCCAAGTTCCAAGCCTTGTCCAAGCTCCACTCCAAGCTCCAAGCTGCTGTCCCAAGTTCTTTGAAGGCTCCAAATTGCTGTCCAATACCTTCCCAAGGGTGAAGACTGCTGTCCAAGCGTTTCCGGATGGCGTCGCTGCTGTCCAAGGTGTTCCGGATGCCTCCTTTGCTGTCCAAACTGCTCCGGACAGCAGTTTGCAATGTTTGGAAGGCTCTCGGAAGTGACTACTTGCTGTCCAAACCTCCAAACAGCAGGTTTTGATGTTTGAATGCTCCCGGGAGTGGATGCTTGCTGTCCAAACATCCCAAACAGCGGTCCAAGCTGCTCCGGATGACAAATAAGCTGTAGAAGACACACCAAACTGCTGTCCAGAAAATTCCAACTGCTGTCCTCGCTGTTTGGAGGTCACCGGAGTTGAGGAAGGGGTGGAAGAAGTCTCCACAGCAAATAGACAGCCTCCAAGTCTCTCTACTATCCTCCAACACTCCCCTTTTTGCTTGAGAAGAGGAAAGAGCAGGTCTTTGCTCTTCCACTTGAAGAGATGGAGGAAAATAGGGAGAAACTTTCCTCTTTGGTCCAAGGAAGAAGGGAGACAGTAGCAAGGAAGTGCATACAGGTTCGGTTAGCCCTCTTCCTCCCTTCGGCTGGGTGCGACCAAGCAAGAGAGCCGAGCGGCTCTCTCTTTCCTCCCCTCTCTTTCGCTGTCTGGGACGGAACAAATGGGGGAGCCGAATGCTCCCCCTCTTTCTCTCGCTCTGTCTGGGACGGAACCGCACGCAGAGAGCCAAGAGGCTCTCTCCGTCTCCCTCTCTCGCTCTGGTCGGGGCGGAAAACACAAGCAAGGGGAGCCGAGTGGCCTTGACAGGGTCGCTGGAAGAGCTTCCCGCTCAGCCTCCTTCCGCGCCTGGAGACGCACGCACAGGGAGCGAACTCCCCTCTCCGCTCCGCCTCCTTCTTTTTTGCTTCTGGGTCGGGACGGACAGCACAAGGGAGTCGAATGGCTCCCTCCCTCCTCTCATTCACTTGGAGAGGCACGCACAAGCAGGTCCACCGCCCAAACGAACCAATCCCGCTTCTCACGCAAGGAATGAGGTATTTTAGGGCAGAATTCTATGTGAAATCTGAGCCCTTGATTTGGGAATTTGATTTGAAAATCAAATTCAGCCCAAATTGAGGAATTAGGGCTAAAATTGAGTCCGGATTGAACTCGACTCAAACCGATTTGAGTTGATTTAAATCCGAGTGGGTCCGATCAAGTTAATTTTACGAAATTAACCTTGAATCGACGTCGAATTGTGTCGAAATGCGTCGAATTGAGCTCGACGACGCTCGACGGAGTTTGAATGGTTTGATTTGATTTTAATCAAATTAAATTGGGCTTAATTTAATTAAATTTGAGGCATAATTTGAATTAATTTTGCCTCGACAATGATCGATTTATTTGATCGAGTGCGATCGAGCTTTGTCGGGCTCGATCGGGGTCGAGTCGATGCGAAAATATTCGTCAACAAATTTGTATGAGGTTGATGTCCTTTGACTTTAAGGATAAGTGGAAGAAGGTTATAGAAAGCCTATAAAAGAAAATTTGAAACATAAAGTTTACTTTGGCAAGAAGTTTAAATTGAGTTAAATTGTCTTTAGGTAGTGGCAAGAAGAAGCATAAGAAAGCGAAGAAGAAGCGGATTTCATAGGTTGTGGAGGTAGGAAATTCTTTTCCTTCTCATGCTTATGTTATTTTGTTAAATCTCTTATGATATTATTTGAGAAATGGAATAGTAGTTATCATGTCATACACATGCAATCTAGTTATTTCATTATTCCTTTCATGCTTTGTATTAGAAGTTATGAAATTCACGATTAGAAATTTATGTCACACATTTGTTTATGGAAACATATATGACCTTGTATGCAATGGAAGGAATATATGTAATAATATAGAAGGAAATGTGCATGATTGAATACGGAGTACCAAAGACGGTGCCAAAGGCACATATGGCCCTTGGGGCAATTGAGGAAAATAAATGGCCAAAAGATGTGTACCTGATCAGTACAAGACGGTACTCCGGAACGGTTGAATATATTTAATAAGTAAAATAAGATGCATTAGATATAGCTATGACATATGCATATGACATTTACATACCTTTCATGAGGACATAAATTGAGACAGTAAACGCATATTCCCCTTTCTTCTTAAAGCATGTAAATCAATATTTTTATGTCAACTGAGCATGTTTAGGATTAGAACTTTCTGTTGAGCGTAGCTCATTCCCTAGTTTTGGGAAATTTTTCAGAAGACCCGACTCTTAGGAGATGGCTGATCACCCGAGGTTTACTTACAGACGACGCTTACCGGGTGACAGGTTCCTTTACTGTCTTTCGTAATAGTAGATGTTGTAGTTAATTTTGTTATTTTGGATGGCATGCAAAAATTGTGTAGAAAATATTTTATATGGCCATCTTGTACATTTTGATAGACTTGTGTTATGATAATGTTGTAGAGGTGCTTTATTTATTTTGATTAGCTAAAATTGATTGGAATTGTTGATGAGAAAAAATTTACATGTCCGATCTCGTTCCCGCCTCGTATCCACGAGCTAACCGGGCCGGGTCGTGACAAAAACTACACCGAAGTTAAAAACAAGCCAGATTTGGATGAAATTTCTGTTTTAAAGAACAAGAAAGTTTACTATGAAATCTTGCATAGAAAGATAGGCTAAAGATGGGGCATTTACAGCATTCATCAAAATCAATTTTAGATTATTTCAAGAATATTTAATTCTTGAATTATTTTATGATATAGTTCAGTTTTACTGCATTTACTTGATAGGATAATCACTATTTTTAAGTAAATGATAGAATTTTTAACCTTCATCTAGATATGAAACAAATTAATTTGATTTTCTCTTGCAACCTTATTTCTCTCTCTCTATTGCTTACTGTATATTTTGGAATATTTTATGAACAAAGTAGTTATTTTATCACTAATTTTTGCAAGTATATAACTTTAGATATAAAAAAATTGATTACATTCACATTAGCATTTAGAATTATCCAAATTAGTTGCATGCAACACATATTTGCCTTGCATGTTCTTCATATATTGCATATTCAATTATATTTATTCATGATAATTACACTAGGGGGTGTTTATGAGAATCTGGTCCAAACTTTTAAACAATTGAGCCAATGGTTCAAATTTTATAAAATCATATTTAAACTTAATATACAAGAGTATACACTACAACAACAACTTCAAGCCTTTATCCCACTATATGGAGTCGCTTACATGAATCCTTTTTCTCCATTGTGCTCTGTTAAAAGTTAAATTCTCATTTAAATCTAATAAAGAAATGTCATTTATAATATTTTCTAACCAAGTCTACTTAGTTCTACTTCTCCCTTTCTTAACGTAAGTCAAATCAAATTTCCTAATCAGGTCATCAGAAGGCTGCCGTTTTATATGACCAAATCATCTAAGGCTACTCGCTCTAATCTTATCTTCCACCAGAGCTATTCCAACATTTTCACGTATATGCTCATTTCGAATCCTATCTCTAAGAGTAAAGCCACTCATCCACCTGAGCATCCTCATCTCTACAACACTTAACTTAATATTATGCTTCTCTTTTAATGGTCAACATTATGCACCAACAAGCATTGCAAGTCTAACCACCATCTTATAGAATTTTCCCTTAAGTTTGAAGGGGACTTTTCTATAAAACAACAAGCCCGACGCATTCCTCCACTTCAATCATCCAACTTGAATTCAACTAATAATATCTCTATTTATTTCAACATCACTCTGAACAATAGGCCCAAGATATTTAAAGCGTGTACTCTTATTAATGACTAGATCACCCAAAGTAACTATCCCCCTACAAGAACCATTATTACTAAAATTACACTATATATTCAGTTTTAGATCTACTCAAACGAAAGCCTTTAGACTCTAAGGTTGACCTCTATAATTCAAGTTTACCTTCAACTCTCTCTCTAGCCTCATCAATAAGAAGAATATCATCAGCAAAAAGCATACACCAAGGTACATCCTCTTGCAAATGTCTAGTGAGAACATCCATGACTAAAGAAAAATGATATGGGCTTAAGGCTAATCATTGATGTAATCCAACTGAAATAGGAAAATACTTGGTCAAACTACCTTGTGTTTGAACATAAGTAACAACTCCTACATACATATCCTTAATGACTTGAATATAAGCACTATTAACCCATTTCTTTTCTAGAACTCTCCATAGCACTTATCTTGGAACTTCATCATATGCTTTCTTTAAATCAATAAATATCATATGTAGATCCTCCTTATTCTCTTTATACTTCTCCATCAAACCTCTCAATAAATGTATAGCTTCCCTAGTACTTTTCAATTTACATCAGTTAGAAGAATTCAAAGACTAATACTGCATGTACAAGTTCATTGAAGAGAATGAAGAGAAAGAAGACTTGGATTTGTATCTTGCCACCCCAATCCCGTTATGAAATATGAAATTTAAACTATTTATTTTCAAATAAAATTTATTTCTACTCCCTAAAAAACACTTTCTGTTGCTAGATAAGATATTTTCTTTGGTAAAAGCAGTAAGAAAATTTTAATCATAACATTTTTTAAGCAAAAACCTATAAACGCCCAAAATATCATTATACTCACCTGGCAATGCACCATCACTTCAAACATGCGTGCAACATCAACTATGTCCACAGCAGTTGTAGCAATCTTTACAATATCAGCTCCAACAGCTTGAATCCTAGCTACAAGGCTACTAAGATCCTCAGTTGATGGTGTGCTCTGATAGTTATGAGAAGAAACAATTAGCTTAGTTCTATCTTGTCTTTTTCCTGATAAATAGTCCAGAAATTCCTGAGCAACCTGCAAGAAAGAAACACTTCAAACGTTGAAAAAACTACGTTAAACAAAGTGGCCTAGTTAACAAATACAGTGCAGGCGTTACGAGGAGGCATGCTGCCTGAAAAATCTTATTTTTTAGCTCAATAGAAGTAGTAGTTCTAGTCTGTGTGAAAGAAACAGGAATTTGTAACAAGAAATTCAAATGGATATAACATCAATGACCTCAACATACATTTTAGGAGGCTAAAAGACAATTGTCATTTTGTGAAAAATAAATATACTTACGAATCAACCAATTTTCTAAATAGAATTTGGATTCCAGCTAGAAATATAAACAAACAAAACATATTTCCTTAAGAGAATTGTTAAAGAGAACAAAAAACTTATTTCCAAAAAGAGAAATGGTTTGTAAGCAGGACAGTGGCAACAATAACAACATCAAGCCTTTATCGCACTACATGGAGTGTGCTACATGAATCTTCTTTCTCCATTATGTCATGTTGAGTCAAATATGCATTTAAATCTAATAAAAAAGTCCATTTCTACTAATCACTAACCAAGTCTTTCTAGTTCTACCTCTACATCTCTTAACACAAGTCAAGTCTAATACATCTACTCTCTTAACCGAGTCATCAGAAGACCAACATTTTTTTGTCCAAATCATCTAAGGAGACTCCCTCTAATCCTATGTTGCACCGATACGGATAATGCGATATGGATACGACACAATACGGATACGGGACACTCCAATTCTTAAAAATACAGGATACGGATACGGCGCAGATACGGCATTATAATATATAAATAATACATAAAAATTAAAAAAATAATCAAAGTGTAATATTTAAATGACAAAAAAATTAAAATAAAAGTAAGCTTTAAATATTGAAATGTCTAGTACAACAACAAAAACAAGAAGATAAATTGCCCAGCACATGAAATTTCAACTATTCAATAGAAGAAATGATAGGATTAGCTTCTTCAGTGGTTTGTCTTTGAGTTTATATATCATCTTCAATAAATATCATAGCTTCTAATTCAGGCTCATCAAGTGAAAGATTAGCAATTTCTAATATTCCCATATCCTCAAGAGATTCAAATCCATCTCCAGCAACATCCCACATCCTGTTGTCTCCTTCCATATAAGTTGGAGTTTTCCTTGAGAGAAGTCGAAGGTTTGTATGCACGTAAACTAAATCTTCAGCCCGCTGTGGAGTAATTTTATTTCTCTTCATTGATTGGATGAATGAGTATGTGCTCCAATTTCTTTCATAACAGGATGATGATGAAACTTGGCCAAGCAATTTTATGGCGATTGTTTGAAGTAGAGGTGCTGAAGCTCCATGTTACAAATTAAAACATATGAATTTGAAACATGAAAAAATTTAAATGAAAGTTTAGATATGTTGCGACTCTGCCGGGGTTCAAGGGGGCGCTGCCCCCTAGCGGGGGTCAACCTGCCTGATCAGGTCGTGGGGTCAAGGGTCAGCGCCCCTGCGGGGGTTTTAGGGGAAAGATACCGAGCGATACCGAGCGGTACCGAGTTACAGTACCGAGCGGTACCGAGTTACAGTACCGAGTTCCAATACCGAGCGGTACCGAGTTTTAATACCGAGCGGTACCGAGTTCCAATACCGAGCGGTACTGAGTCCCAATACCGCTCGATACCGAGTAGTACCAAGCAATACTGAGTTCCAATGCCGAGCAGCACTGAGCCCCAATACCGCTCGGTACCAAGTAGTATCGAGCAATACCGAGTTCCAATACTGAGCGGTACCGAGTTCCAATACCGAGCGCTCAGTATCGAGCAGTACCGAGCAATACTGAGTTCCAATAACTTTCGGTACCAAGTGGTACCAAGTTTCGATACCAAGCATATGATTAAGAAAACAAAGAACGACGAAGAAAACGAACCTTCACTGCTCACGTCGCCTTCACTGTTCGCGTTGTCGAGCCGCTTCGTCGACGAAGGATGATCCTAACGACTTTAATGCTCGTGTCGTCAAGCCTCTTTGTCGACAAAGGATGATCCTATTTGCTTTTATGCTCGCGTCATCGAGCCGCTCCTTCAATTATAACGAAGAAGATGAACACTTGCGTAGAAACGAAAAACCTAGCTCTTTGAAATGTTTCAGTCGCATAAATGAATATGGATATTGAGCGGAAACGGTGGAAAGTCGAAAAGAATAGGGTAAATCGTGGCTCCGTATTTTTTTTTAATAGGACACGCGTATCCAATACGCGTATCCAGTCAAATTTAAATTATATTTTAATCGGACACGGCAAAGCCGTATCCGACAAGTACCCGTGCCGTATCGGAGGCGTATCCATATCTGACACGTGTCTGATACAGCACGCCTCGTAAATAGGAGTATCCGTGCAACATAGCTCTAATCTTATGTGCCATTGGAGCTACTCCAACCTTTTCACATATATACTCGATTTGTTTATTGTCCCTAAGAGTGAAGCCACTCATCCATCAAAACATCCTCATCTATGCAACATTTAGTTCCATGCTTCTCTTTCAATGGCATACATTCAGCGCCAAAAAGCATTGCATGTCTCACCATCATCTTATAGAGTTTTCTCTTAAATTTGTGTGATACTTTTCGGTCACACAACAGGCCCAATGCATTCCTCCATTTCAACCATTCAACTTGAATTCTACTAATAATATCCCCAATCTACTTCACCATCAATTTGAACAATAAACCTTAGATATATAAAACGTGTACCCTTATTAATAACTTAATCGCCCAAAGTTACAATCATCCCATTAGATCTACTACTACTACAACAACATCATCATCAAGCCTTTATCCCACTATGTGGGAAAGAATCATTTTTCTCCATTGTGTCCTGTTAAAAATTAAATTCTCATTTAAATCTGATAAAGAAAGGTCACTTCTAATATTTTTTAACCAAGTCTTTTTAGGTCTACCTCTAACTTTCTTAACTTAAGTCAAATCTAAAACATCTAATTTCCTAACAGGGTCATCGAAAGGCCGTCATTTTATGTGATCAAACCATCTAAGACGCCTCTCTCGAATCTTATCTTCCACTGGAGCTACTCCAACCTTTTCACGTATATGCTCATTTCGTATTCTATCTCTAAGAGTAAAGCCACTCATCCATATGAGCATCCTCATTTATGCAACACTTAACATAATATTATGCTTCTCTTTTAATGGTTGACATTCTGCACCATAAAGCATTATAGGTCTAACCACCATCTTATAGAATTTTCCCTTAAGTTCGAAGGGGACTTTTCTATCACACAACAAGCCCGATGTATTCCTCCACTTCAACCATCCAACTTGAACTCTACTAATAATATCCTCATCTATTTCACCACACTCTGAACAATAGACCCAAGATAAATAAAACGTGTACTCTTATTAATAACTTGATTACCTAAAGTCACAATCCCCCCACAAAAACCATTATTACTAAAATTATACTCCAAATATTCAGTTCTAGATTTACTCAAACGAAAGTCTTTAGACTCTAAGGTTGACCTTTATAATTCAAGTTTACCTTCAACTCCCTCTCTAGTCTGATCAACAAGAAGAATTTCATCAGCAAAAAACATACACCAAGGTACAACCTCTTGCAAATGTATAGTGAGAACATCCATGACTAAAGCAAAAAAATATGGGCTCAAGGTTGATCCTTGATGTAATCCAACTGAAATAGAAAAATACTTAGTAAAACCACCTTGTGTCTGAACACAAATAACAGCTCATACATACATATCCTTAATGACTTGAATATAAGCATTATTAACCCCTTTCTTTTCTAGAACTTTCCATGGCACTTCTCTTAAAACTTTATCAAATGCTTTCTCAAAATCAATAAATATCATACATGAATACTCCTTATTCTCTTTATACTTCCATATCAAACCTCTCAATAAATTTATAGCTTCCATAGGAGACCTACCCGGCATGAATCAAAATTGATTTTAAGAAATATTAGTATCATGCTACAACCTATGCATCACATTTATTCTTAAAATTAAGAATCAACACACTCCTTCACTCATCTGACATCTTTAGTCTTCAAAATAATATAAAAAGTTTAGTAAACCAAGAAATTCCTTCAACTCATAAGCATTTTCACGCTTCTCTTGGAATATCATCAGGTCCAATAGCTTTTCCACACTTCATTTTCTTTAAAGCCTCTCTACGTCGATAAAAACAAAAATCTTTATTTTTATTTAGAGTGTTAAGGTCACTAAAGTCAATCGCATTCTCATAATCTTCATTAAAGAGTTCATAAAAATATCTCAATTACCTTTTTTAAATATCCTCTCCTAATAAAAGCACTTCTTTATCTTCATCCTTAATACACCTCACTTGAAGTAAATCATTAGTACTCTTATCTCTATGTTTGTCTAACTTATACATATATCTTTCGCCCTCCTTAGTATCCAATCTATTATATAAATCATTAAAAGCTAAAATCGTTGCATCACATATTATTTTCTTAGACTTCTCACGGGCTTCTTTATATCTTTCTCAATTATCAAAATTTTTATAACTAAACCAATTTTCAAAACAATTCTTCTTATTTTTTTCTTTTTTATCCATTTTAATTCCACCGCCAACTATTTTTACTATTATGAGTTTTTCCTTTTTAATACTTCAAGCGCATCTTTTACAATATGTTTAATATCACTAGCTAATTTTTATCACATAACATTAGCTTCCTCATGCATAAACAAAATCTTAAGATTTAATATCTTACTCTCAAAAATATTTTTGTTAATATTTTTTAAATGCCTATCATCTAATCCTAGAACGTCTTACTTTATTTTTTTTATTTTTTGCCCATTTATCTTAAAGTCCAAAATAAATAAACGATGTTGGGCACATAACCTTTCACTTGAAATAACTTTACAATCTTTGTAATTTAAACGATCTATTTTTCTTATAAAAAAATAATCAATCTGAGTTTTATGATATCCATTCTTATAAGTGATGAGATGCTCATCTATTTTCTTAAATAAGATATTAGCAATTACAAGATCATAAACTAAAGAAAAATATAATATGGTCTTAACACCTTTATTAGTCACTCCAAACCCATAGTCACCATCAGTGCTTTTAAAATCTACCTCTCTATCAGCATGTCCATTTAAATCACCTCCAATAAAAATAATTTCTTCAAGATGTATCTTTTGTATTAATTCTTCTAAGTCATTCAAAAATTTTAATTTTAAACACATGTCAAAACCTACTTGAGAAGTATAAACACTTATAATATTAATAATTTTAACATTAACAATAATTTTTGAAGTTATAACTCTATCTCTAATTCTATTAATTTTTACAACATTATCCTTTAAAATCTTATTTATAATCATCTATATCATTTCTAGTACGAGTCTTACCAGAATATCATGGTTTAAATCCTAAACTATTAATCTCCTTACCCTTCTCTCCAACTCATTTAGTTTCTTGAATGCATAAAATATTTATTTTCCTATGAATCATAATATCTATTAATTCAATTGATTTGCCTATAAAGGCCTATATTTCAAGTTCATATCATTATTTTAGTTTCACAAACTAGTTTCTTTGCTCACATCAGTCTATGATGTGGAAACCCTTGCCTATTTAACACTGCATTCAGACCCGGTGTGCTAGGTCGGCCCAAGGGCCTGCTAAATCGGTCCAATCTGGATCGGTTCTATGCTATAAGTGGCGGTTCAAAGGGGACTATGGGGAAGAGAGAGAGAGGGTCGACTGGAGAGATGGGGAGCACAACTCAATTAAATCTTGCTTTGGGAGGGAAAATTTGCATTAGAAGATGTTTAGGGATTTTGTAATTGTCATCTTTGCTTAAATTAGTTTCTGTTGCGAGGGTTAGGGTTTCATCTTGAATTTGAATCTGAATTTGGCATCTCTTGTGAGGTGCTAGGGCTCTAGTCTTTGGCTAGAGATTTGGAGTATTGGATCTACCTCTCGAATTGAAGATCCTTGTATCGTTTGGTGATTTTCTTGTTCTTTTGTTGAATTGGAGACTTAAACTTGATGTTTTCTCTACTACGTTTACAATTTCTGCATCACTTGTTGAATTTCTTTGAAATTCAGCAATTTCTTGAACTTTAGTGGTTGTGCTCTATCACGGTGCAGCGGCCCTTGCACACTTGTTGTTGTATTCAGGTCATACAGCGCGTTGCTTCTAGGTAACGCCCTAGCATTAACACAATATATTAAAGGATTCATGCCATGATTATTTGACAAATTTCAGGCTAGTTGTTGACTACTTAACACAACCCTCCACTTTTCTTGTGCAGGACTTGGGACCTGGCAACAACAGTGTTTGATTTTAGATCTACTCAAACTAAAACCTTTAGACTCTAAGGTTGACCTCCACAATTCAGGTTTTCCTTTAACTCTATCTCTAGTCTTATCAACAAGAAGAATATTATCTGCAAAAGGTATACACCAAGGTACATCCCCCAACAAATGTCAAGTAAGAACATCCAATACTAAAGCACATGGGCTTAAAGCTGATCCTTGATGTAATCCAACTAAAATAGGAAAATAATTGGTCAAACATCTTGTGTTTGAGAAAGCAGGACAGTGGCTGGTAAAAAAAATCAGCAACATACCAGCTTGACATTGATTATGGTGCAGTAAACTTGCCAAATCCTTCAATGATAATACAAATGTGAATTCTTAATAGAAATATTGTTCTTGGACATATTTAAATAATATTTAACAGTGCATGGTTCAGATCAAAATGTGTGGATCCTTCATCTCGATGTGAGGCCATTACAAGCAAGAAATAGAGCATAATTCTTTACACATTATAAACAACGAAAGTGAGATCAAAGTTCCAAAATTATAGCAACGTAGAAAAAAATATGCTCATCATTCTTCTGCTTCTCGATTTCAATGTTGTTGATGTGAATCAATCATGCTATGAATTGCGAATTGCACGTAGAAAATTAATAGAAATATTGATTCAAAACTTGCTACCAAAACACTTTGCTTAATCAAGTTGAGTTCACAAATCAGACGACGATAAATTAAGTAATGACAAGAAATCACATTTAGAGATTAGAAGACTTTCAAAATAACATCAATAATTCAAGTAGTGCAAATGGCTAAGAATAACAAAGCCCCAAATTTAAAATTTAAATCCTTCACCTTAAGATCCGTCACTTATGTTTATAGTGGTGGCTAGCGGAATAGGACCGTAAGTAGGCTTAGCAACGCTACTAATAGGCAAGTGATCTTGAGAGGACTTGTCGCCGGGGAGGGAGCCGGATTCGGAGGAGTGGGTGGACAGCCTTCAAAGATCCACGTGTAGACGGAGAAGTGATCGTCGATGGACTCCACTAGTTGTGGTAGAATCCGATCCAAGTATTCCTCGACAGTGTCGTCAAAGTCGAAGCCGACGTCGAAGAAAGGTGACCGAAGAATATTGACCCTTCCGCGGTTGTCGTACTCAAACCCGAAGTTCCATTCAGGTTCCTCCATACATTCTTGACGGCAAGAGTGAGCGGTCACCGCGAGACGTTCTCAAGTGGAGGAGAGAAGTGGCTCGGGCGTGGGAGGAGAAACGGCCAAGAGTAGGTGGGTTAGAGAGGTTTGGCCAAGGTGGGAATCCAAATAAGGGTGCACGAATTTCTGCAAAAATTTTAATTTTGGAGAGGTTAATGGGATGGATTTAATTTGAAATCCAAATTAAATCTAAGGGGAATTATGGGCGGCCAAGGGAGGGAATTGGGGGCTGATTTTGTGGGATTAATGAGGTGATTAGGAGAGAGAAAGGGGCCCAATGAAGGGACCGGCCATAGAGAGAAAAGAGGGAGGAGTTTAATTAAGGCGAGTGGGGACCACAAAATCAATTTCAAAATTTAAGAAAAATCTGAAATTAAAATTTCAGTTTTAATAGTAATAGGAGGTTTCTTAATTAAAGCAATTAATTGAATTGGATTTGAATTTCGAATTCAAACTCAATTCTAATTTATTGGATTGCAATAATCAAGGGAGCAATTTAGGAAACCTTTAATGGCCATAGAACTCCAAAACTTCAGAATTTGAAAATTGACAGGGGAGGGAGAAAGGGAGGCGGCGGCAATGTGGAAAGGAGCCGGCGGCTGAGAGTGGGTCGGCGGTTGCTGGCCGGAGGAGGGGTCGGCGGGTGGAGCTGGGCAGGTCGGCGGGTGGGGTTTGACAGGCCGGCGGGGGAACTTGCAGGGAGCGGGCTGGGCTGTGAAGCCGGCGGCCTGGCTAGGTCCCAAGGGGGTCGGCGGCACTAGGGAGGGGAGGGAAAAACATAAGAAAACTGCGATTTTCTCTGACTTTGGAACCTCTTACCTTGAGATTTCTTCACGACACTACTTCCACACAATAAGCTTGAACTAATTCTATAACTCACTAAGAGATCTAGTTCTCCCTTTTGAACTCACTAAGAGATCAAAGGGAAATGCACTCACAAAGATAACAAGAGGATAATTTTCATTCAACCAAAAACTAAAAACTTACAATGCATCATGCCTCATATAAGGAGGCTCAAATAAAAGAAAATGAAAAGACATAAACGCCCTCTGGGCTACATAAGTAGAACAATGCCCTCAGGGGCAAACTAGGAAAACTAAAGAAGTACACATGACATAAGCTGTAAATAACTCAGAAGTAGAGGCTCTAGATCGTAGCCATCGATCTGCGCCGTCGGCGATGGTACACGTGTCGAAATCTGATGTCCCCATCATTCTCCCCAGGTGGGAGAGAACTCGACCTCGTCGAGTGAGTGTCTCTAGAAGCCTCGTACCACTCCAGCAGGTCTGGGTCCAATCTCTGTAGCTCATCTCGGTCGATCCACACGTTCTCCGTCTCCGGCTTTCCTGCCCATTGAACAAAGTACCTTCGGCGACCACCGTCTTTAGTAGAAATGATTTCATCGCTAAGCACTGCCTCGATCCTTTCCGCAGTAGGTAAAGTGGGAAGTTTTGGGAGTGGAGGTAGGCTGGGGATCACACCATGTGGGGACTCACAAGGCTCATCAAGTAATGGGTTGGGTGGGTTAAACTCTGGACCTTCATAGGTTACAAGATCTTCAACGTTAAAAATGGGGCTAAAGTTAAAACCTTCGAAAAGGTCAAGCACATAAGCATTACTATTAATTTTAGAGATTATTTTGAAAGGGCCAGCGCTTCTCGCGTGTAACTTCTTAACGGTCCCTTGCGGGAACCGCTCCGGACGAATCCGAACCATCACATAATCACCCACATCGAATTCTTTGAACCTTCTCTTGAGGTCCGCATTGAGTTTATAGTTAGCATTGCTCAATTCAATTCTTTTATTAATTTCTTTGTGCAATTCTTATAAATGCGATGCAAATGCAGATGCTGACTCTGATAACCTAGACTTAGGACCCATGGGAATAAGATCTATAGGTTGCCTAGGTTTGTAACCATACACATCTCGGCAGGACTCAGACCCGTGATTCGGTTGACAGAATTATTATAGGCAAACTCGGCAATCGGTAACTTAGAATCCCAGTCTCTAAGGTTTTCCCCAACTAACGTTCTTAAGAGGTTTCCTAAACTTCTGTTTACAACTTCGGTTTGACCATCGGTCTGAGGGCGGAAGGCTGTAGAAAACTGTAATTTTGTACCCATCTTATGCCAAAGTGTCTTCCAGAAATAACTTGTGAATTTAACATCCCTGTCAGATACAATAGTCTTAGGTAACCCATGGAGTCTTACAATCTCATCAAAGTATAGCTTAGCAACCCGAGATGCGTCAAAAGTTTTTGAACAGGGTAGGAAATGGGCCATCTTTGAGAACCTATCAACGACAACACAAACAGAATCGTGCTTTCTGAGGGTCTTGGGTAAACCTAATACAAAGTCCATGCTTACATCCTGCCAAGGAAAATTTGGCACTGGGAGTGGGGTGTAGAGGCCCGTGTTCTGCTTTCGTTGTTTGGCAAGCTGGCAGGTGTGACATCTCTTTATAAGTTTGCCAACGTCGCGTTTAAGGGTGGGCCAATAGAATCGATTCTCTAACGCGGCAATAGTTTTGGATTGACCAAAGTGGCCAGCTAGTCCTCCCGCATGCAGCTCCCAAACTAGAAATTCTCGCAGAGAAGTGTTAGGAATACAGAGTTTTTGGGACTTGAACAAATAGCCATCCTCCAAAAGAAAATCATTTATTAATGGACCACCACCGTTAGTCAGTAGGGTGTAAGTTTCTTTAAAATCGGTGCAATCCAAATAGTCATCTTTTAGTCGCTCAAAACCAATTACTTCCGTCCTCATTTCCTGGGTAGTCATCATTCTCCGGCTGAGGGCATCAGCCGCGTTATTTTCAATCCCTGCTTTGTGTCTAATCGTGTAAGCATACTCTTGCAGGAATTCAACCCAACGGTCGTGGTGGGCATTGAGTTTCTTTTGGGAATTAATGTAACATAGAGCCTCGTGGTCCAAAAATATCACGAATTCTTGTGGCAGGAGGTAATGCCTCCAATATCTACGGGCTTGGATAATCGCATAAAACTCTTTGTCATAGGTAGAGTATCGCTGACGTATGTCATTTAACTTTTCACTGAAATAGGTCACGGGATGGCCTTCTTGCGATAGGACTCCACCTATTCCAATCGCTGAGGCGTCGAAAGTTACTTTAAAGACTTTTGAAAAGTCAGATAGACGCATGACAGGGGATTCCACCATTTTTCGCTTAATATCTTCAAAAGTCTTGCTTGCATTCACAGTCCAACGGAACTCTCCTTTCTTCAGGCAATCAGTTATGGGTGCTACTATCGTGCTAAAATTCCTGATAAACCGTCTGTAAAAAGTGGCCAATCCATGGAAACTCCAAACATCTCTGACATATTTGGGTTCAGGCCACTCGTTAATTGCTCGGACTTTCTCGGGGTCTGCTGAGATTCCTTGTGGAGATATGATAAATCCTAGGAAGGTAACTCGGTCCGTGAGGAATACACGTTTCTTTGGGTTAGCGTACAAATGCTCTTTCCTCAAAACCTCACATACTTGAGTTAGGTGATGTAAGTGCAGGTCTACGGAGCGACTGTAGATTAAGATGTCATCAAAATACACCACAACGAATTTTCCTAAGAAAGGTCGCAAGACTTGAGTCATAACTCTCATGAACGTGCTAGGAGCGTTACTAAGGCCAAATGGCATAATCATTCACTCATATTACCCGTCTTTTGTTTTAAAGGCCGTCTTCCACTCATCTCCTAGACGGATTCTAATTTGATGGTACCCACTCTTAAGATCTATCTTGGAAAAGAGCGTTGCTCCGGTCATCATGTCCAACATGTCATCTAATCGGGGAATGGGAAACCTATACTTGACAGTAATTTTGTTGATAGCGCGGCTATCAACACACATCCGCCACGAGCCGTCCTTCTTGGGAGTTAAGAGTGCAAGAACAGCGCACGGACTAAGGCTCTCCTTAATGAATCCTCGTTGTAAGAGCTCATCGACTTGTTTCTTCAGTTCCGAATGCTCGGTCGGGTTCATACGGTAGTGAGGGAGGTTGGGTAGGGATGCTCCCGGCACTAAGTCTATTGCGTGTTGTATGTCCCGTAGGGGTGGCAGTTGGTTTGGTAAGTCATCTAGGAACACATCCGCAAAACTCTCAAGAAGGTGTTTAACTTCCTCGGGGATTTGCTCTTGTTGATCCTCCTCTACTTCCCTTGCTACTAGGGCATACATAGGTGATCCTTGGTGAAGTTCACTATCCACTTCTTTCGCAATTAAGAAGTGCAAGCCTTTATTAGGTTTAGGTGGTATAACCTTAGCTTCACTCTTATCGGATCGGGGCTGCGAAGGAATCAACTTAATCTTCTTCCCGTTGTGCTCGAACACGCAGGTGTTCGTCCTCCCATAAATGTGGACGTCGTTGTCAAACAGCCAGGGACGACCAAGAATAATTTGGCCCACATCCATCGTCAACACATCACACCAAATCTTCTCCTGATATCCATTAAACTCGAGCGGGATAAGGCTCCTATCTTTGATTTCCATGGAAGTTGAGTTAATCCAGGCAACCTTATACGGATTTGGGTGAGGTGTGGCCTTAATATTGAGCTTAGAAATCATTGTTGAAGAGACAGCGTTGATGCAACTTCCGCTATCGACAATAACCTTACAGTTCTTATCCCCAGTCTTAGTAAAGGTATGGAAGATGGATGTTCTTCTCCAATCATTTATCTAGGAGTTTAGGATAGTAGGATGGTGGTAAGTATTTCCTCCTAAGTTCCTGTTTCATAGTCCTCCAATCATTTATCGGATGTTCTCCTCGAGATTCACGCATGTTCTCCAAGTTGGTCCAGTAAAGGTTGGCTCGACCCGTGAGTTTCATTTTAGCGAATCTGACTTTCTTTGCTTCAGAGATGTTGTACCATTTAAAGTAGCTATCCATCGATTTGAGCCAATCTAGGAAAACTTGAGGGTCAAGGGTCCCGTCGTATGTTGGGGCGTCAATCCTAATGTTTTTCAGTAATTGAGCGTCGTTGTCTCTCCAAGGGTTGTCGTCCCCTATGGGCTCTTGATGTGGCCTTGGGTTACGTTGGTAATGGTCTTGAAAACGTCCGGGATCTCGCGGGTGTTCAGGATCGGGTCGGTTGTCCTCGCCATAAGGTAAGTGAGGTCTCGATGGAGTATAGATCGTCGGATTCCCGTTACGCTCGATATTATCTAATCGGTCACTCGTGTGGCGCCTAAAGTCAGCTAGATCGGTTTGTGTGTTGCGAATTTGCTGAGTAACAGTGCCCAATTGGCCCAAAATGAGGTCCAGGGTAGCTTGGAGATGCTGCGGATCCATGGGGAATGTTTAGGGGTTGCCCGGGGAAGTGTTGGGGAGGTGAGCAGCAATTATAAGCTAAGGGAGGAGGTTCCTAAAGCTCCTAACTGCTGCAGGAAAACAAAGGACAGCAAACTAACACAAGGTGGGAAGTTGCCTAGCAGGTTAAGGGTTAACGCAAAGAGTGGACAGCAAATAGGACCTACGTAAGAGACTCCAAACGCCCTAAAACACTGCAGGAAATGTACGGACAGCAAGGTTAAATCAAAGCTAAGTTGCCCTAAACACTTAAGAGTCTTCCAAACAAAAGGCCAATACTAAAATGCGAGCTAAAATGACCTATCACAGCTAGATGCTTGCAGGAAATGCGAAAACAGTGACAAAAACAGTGAAAATTTCCAATTAACGAACTAGCATGCATGTAAATTTCAACCTACAACAAGAAGCTAGACCCTAGGATGTTTTCTAAACATGTCAAGCATGGTAACCATGCTCTGATACCAAGAATGATGTGAATCAATCATGCTATGAATTGCGAATTGCGCATAGAAAATTAATATAAGTATTGATTCAAAACTTGCTACCAAAACTCTTTGCTTAATCAAGTTGAGTTCACGAATTAGATGACGATAAATTAAGTAATGACAAGAAATCACATTTAGAGATTAGAAAACTTTCAAAATAACATCAATAATTCAAGTAGTGCAAATGGCTAAGAATAACAAAGCCCCAAATTTAAAATTTAAATCCTTCACCTTAAGATCCGTCACTCATGTTTAAAGTGGTGGCTAGCAGAATAGGACCATAAGTAGGCTTAGCGACGCTACTAATAGGCAAGTGATCTTGAGAGGACTTGTCGCCAGGGAGGGAGCCGGATTCGGAGGAGTGGGTGGACGGCCTTCAATGATCCACGTGTAGACGGAGAAGTGGTCGTCGATGAACTCCACTAGTGGTGGTAGAATCCGATCCAAGTATTCCTCGACAGTGTCGTCAAAGTCGAAGCCGACATCGAAGAAAGGTGACCGGAGAATATTGACCCTTCCGCGGTTGTCGTACTCAAACCCGAAGTTCCATTCGGGTTCCTCCATACATTCTTGACGGCAAGAGTGAGCGGTCGCCGTGAGACGTTCTCAAGTGGAGGAGAGAAGTGGCTCGGGCGTGGGAGGAGAAACGGCCAAGAGTAGGTGGGTTAGAGAGGTTTGGCCAAGGTGGGAATCCAAATAAGGGTGCAGGAATTTCTGCAAAAAATTTAATTTTGGAGAGGTTAATTGGATGGATTTAATTTGAAATCCAAATTAAATCTAAGGGGAATTATGGGCGGCCAAGGGAGGGAATTGGGGGCTGATTTTGTGGGATTAATGAGGTGATTAGGAGAGAGAAAGGGGCCCAATGAAGGGGCCGGCCATAGAGAGAAAAGAGGGAGGAGTTTAATTTAGGCGGGTGGGGACCACAAAATCAATTTCAGAATTTAAGTAAAATCTGAAATTAAAATTTCAATTTTAATAGTAATAGGAGGTTTCTTAATTAAAGCAATTAATTGAATTGGATTTGAATTTCGAATTCAAACTCAATTCTAATTTATTGGATTGCAATAATCAAGGGAGCAATTTAGGAAACCTTTAATGGCCATAGAACTCCAAAACTTCAGAATTTGAAAATTGACAGGGGAGGGAGAAAGGGAGGCGGCGGCAATGTGGAAAGGAGCCAGCGGCTGAGGGTGGGCCGGCGGTTGCTGGCCGGAGGAGGGGTCGGCGGGTGGAGCTGGGCAGGTCGGCGGGTGGGGTTTGACAGGCCGGCGGGGGAACTTGCAGGGAGCGGGCTGGGCTGTGAAGTCGGTGGCCTGGCTAGGTCCCAAGGGGGTCGGCGGCACTAGGGAGGGGAGGGAAAAACAGAAGAAAACTGCGATTTTCTCTGACTTTGGAACCTCTTACCTCGAGATTTCTTCACGACTCTACTTCCACACAATAAGCTTGGACTAATTCTAGAACTCACTAAGAGATCTCGTTCTCCCTTTTGAACTCACTAAGAGATCAAAGGGAAATGCACTCACAAAGAGAACAAGAGGATAATTTTCATTCAACCAAAAACTAAAAACTTACAATGTATCATGCCTCATATAAGGAGGCTCAAATAAAAGAAAATGAAAAGACATAAACGCCCTCTGGGCTACATAAGTAGAACAATGCCCTCAGGGTCAAACTAGGAAAACTAAAGAAGTACACATGACATAAGCTGTAAATAACTCAGAAGTAGAGGCTCTGGATCGTAGCCATCGATCTGCGCCGTCGGCGATGGTACACGTGTCGAAATCTGATGTCCCCATCAGTTGTACTATGTTCTGTCAATTTCCATGTCCTTCTAAGAAATTACTATTCTAACAATATCATAGAGATTTAAAGATAAATATTACAAACTGCAATTAGCCCAGCAATATTAAATAGATCCCAAGTGTTGGCAGTAACAATATTGTTGATAACTAAGTTGGGTGTGATGGAAATAAGAAAATTAAGATGGGTGTATAAAAAATTTGATAAGTATAACTAAAGAAAGATTATATTAGAGGAGAGATTTAAGTTACATTTATTGATCAAAGAAGCTCTCAAAAATATATGCATAGATAATCTTGGAATGATTGGTGTGGATATATGAATTAAGTGGAGACTAAATTGCAAAGATGCAATTTTAAATTCCAAATAAAAAGAGGCAACTAGGAAAGAGAATGAATTGGAGAGAATTAAGGGTATTAAAATAAATTCTCCCCACAAAATTAACCTGCTTAGGCTAAGAGTCAATAACCTTGTACGGAAGAATCTAAAAACGTGTAAGTTACTTTTGAGGGATGGTTCTATCTTCAATTTTCATTTTAATTTAGATATATTTCCAGATATATTTTCTGGATCTCTATAAATGGAGATCAAGCATATATGCAAAATTCAAAATTGGACTGAAAGAAATCTTAATTCCCACATCCGATACTTCTTCTTTTCCTCCAAATACCCACCTACTTGTCCCTCTCACAGTTTCAACTGTCCAGTCACGGTAATAGCTGCCTCCAGCCCTGATAGCCGCAGGAATTCAACCTACAACAGCCGTAACTACTTATACACTCGTCGGCCATTACCTCATACAGGTGTAGAATCAATCCAGCACTATCTCAGGCGCTGGAAACCTTTCCAGCACATATTTAGATGTTATATTGCTCCCTGTTTTGCAAACAACAGCAAGTCTACTGAATGTTTAGATTCCGAAATAGTGTGAAAATCATCATCCCACGAGATATTCCATAAAACTCCTAATCTTGTTCCCAAGAAACTTATAATGATTCTATAAACCTTCCGCACATCTGATTCTAGATCATCTATTAAAACGTAAGGTAATTAAAAATAAACTTATTCTGGACATGTACAATAAATGACAGAAAATGACTCCTTAAACTAGTAGATAAAATTAGTGATAGGGAAGGGATTTATCAAAGGTAAAATGGATAGAAGTTGTTTAAAATAATTTGTAAATAATATATTTGGCATCTCAAAAACACCCAAAATAAATAAATGAAAACTAAAATTCATAAAACTTACCCCAAATAGTTAGGATAAGGCAAATGATGATGATGAATACTAAATAAGTTTAGTTGTTAGTTTGTCAATCACAAAACTATGTAGCCTTTACACACTTTACCAATATTTGTGCAAATAAAAATTTTTGTTACTCCAAGGACGCATTACCATGAACACATTAAGTCCATGGCTTCAAAGCCATTGTGAATAAAACTCTCCTTTCTGACCTTTAAAAGTCATGATACTTCATAAATTTAAAACTGCTATAGGACTATTGATGAAACATACAGTGAATGCTAATTGTGTTTCCCAATAAACCCTTATCAAACACCTCATTTAGTTGCATTTACCCGCCAACAACTACCCCGCACACCAACCCCCTCATTTAATTGACCAAAAGTTTGTATTTGATACTATAAAAAGTTTATACACTGAAGGATTTTAGCGAAATGTTACAAATAAAAGAATGGAATATTCCACCCATTTGTAAGTGATTCTCTAATATAATAGGTTAGAAAAACCCTATTAGGTAAGTAATTCAGTTGTCATTATGGGTAAGAGAGTCCCCATAGCTTTGGGTGAGTGAATCTCTACTATTCTTGTTTCAAGTAATTTTTCTTTCATGGCAGTGAAATCTCTTTCTTAGTTATTTTTAATTCTACGTTATTATTTGCGCTACATCAAATTAATATCAAAACATATTTTGTCATGTTTTTACCTGAGTATTTCGATAAGTGTCAATCAACAATGATGGGAGATATGCTTCGTCAAATACCAAACTCAAGATTGAGTTTCTTCCATGAAAGGGAGAATGATGAAGTATTTGTTGTATATTAATTGTGCCTTCTAACTACCACATACCCCTTATCCCCATCAACCACCTCAGTTAATTGGTCAAAAAGTACGTATTTGAAACTACATAAGGTTTAGAAATTGAAGGATTTTAGAGAAATCTTATGAATGAAATAATAAAATATTTCTCTCATTTGTAAGCGAGTCTCTGATAAAATAGGTCAAAAAATCCCTATTAGGTAAGTAATTCGCTTGTCGTTATGGGTAAGAGAGTCCCCATAGTTTTGGGTGAGTGCATTTCTACGAGCCTTGTTTCATATAAATTTTCTATCATGGCAATGAAATCTCTTTCTTAGTTATTTTTAATTCTACATTATTATTTGTGCTACATCAAATCAATATCAGATCAGATTTTGTCTGTTTGGACCCGAGTATTCTGATAAGTGTCAATCGACAATGATGGGAGATATGCTTCATCAAATACCAAAGTCAAGAACAAGTTTCTTCCATGATAGTGAGAATGATGAAGTATTTGGTGGATATTAATTGTGCTTTCTAACCACTACATGCCCTTTATCCCATCAACCACCTCATTTAATTGGCCAAAAAGTTCATATTTGATACTATAATTGGTTTAGACATTGAAAGATTTTGGAGAAATCTTACGAATGAAATAATGGATTATTCCTCTCATTTGTAAGTGATTCTCTGATAAAAGAGGTTAGAAAATTCCTATTAGGTAAGTAATTCACTTGTCGTTATGGGTAAGAGAGTCCCCATAGTTTTGGGTGAGAGAATCTCTACGACGCTTGATTCATGTAATTTTTCTATCATAGCAATAAGAATATCCCACTTAATGAGCATATACGTGAAAAGGTTGGAGTAGCTCCAGTGAAAGATAAGATTAGAGAGAGTCGCCTTAGATGGTTTGGTCATATAAAACAACAGTCTTCCAATGATCCGGTTAGAAAAGCAGATGTATTAGATTTGACTTATGTTAAGAAAGGCAGAGGTAGACCTAAAAAGACTTGGTTAGAAAATAATATAAATGACATTTCTTTATTAGATTTAAATGAGAATTTAACTTTTAACAAGTCACAATGGAGAAAAAGGATTCATGTAGCTTACCCCACATAGTGGGATAACGGCTTGATGTTATTGTTATTAAAGCAATGAAATCCTTTTCTTAGTTATTTTTAATTCAACATTGTTATTTGTGCTACATCAAATTAATATCAGAGCAGCTTTTGTCATGTTTTGAGCCAAATATTTTGGTAAGTGTCAATCGACAATAATGGGAGAAATGCTTCGTCAAATACCAAATTGAAACAAGTTTCTTCCACGAAAGAAAGAATAAAAAAGTATTTGGTGAATATTAACTGTGCTTTCTAACCACCACATACACCCCAACCCCCCCCCCCCCCCCCCCCCCCCAAAAACATAATATTTACTACAACCTAAGGATGGTAAGCAAATATTGTAATAGTGAAACACAAGCAATTTCACCAAACTGCACCCAATTTAGCGTACGAAGCATTTAACTAAAGTTTATTTGCTCTTCTTCCTACTCCTCTTCCCAAATAAAGAGGTACTGTTAATTTTTGTGTAGTATGTAGCACACTTCAAAGTCTTATGTACAGCATTGCATACCAGCAAATATCGTCCCAGCCGCCCCTTCCCTCATGATCCCATGGTCAGCATGGGGATCCATGGGAGGCTAACCTAGATAGCACCAATCTCCTTCCATATTTGGGTGGCTAATTTAGGAAGGATTATATTAGTACAATTATGCTTATTATGCAATTATTTGTTTCCTTATTAAGGTATCTTATATAGATCTATAAATAGGGAGAGCTTTATGCAATAAAATTAAGCCTTTTCTCTCTCCAATTCTCTGAATTAATTTATATTTTACAGTTTTCTCAAGGATAAGTGATCACGATTCATAAATATCAACTATATTGCACGCACTATGTTTCCTTCACCAAACATGCAAGTGCTGAGAACATTTCGGACATGAATCTAAAAAACATTAATAGGAATGAAAAATGCATTTTCTCAATAGCATGTAAAAGTGTTGAGATAAGAACATAAATATAAAAAATACCATACTTATTATGTTTTGCATACACGTGATATTTGACAAAATGCTGAATTGAAGGCATGATACAGGAACATATAGAATGTATATTTCAATATAAGTTTTGAAAAAAAAAAATTATCAATGTTGCATATAGAATTAAACCAAAGCCAACCAGTGTCCATTAATATAATAATGCTAGAAATTCCAGTAACCTTAAGCTCAATATCAACGTAATCTGCTCCAAACTCCATGGCTAAAAAGAGTGCCTCAAAACGTCTGCCATCATCTCCTTCGTATTCACCTCCCTCCCACTTTGGTCTATATAATGAAACATAAGAAACAAAAGAAAAATAAATATACACTTATTCACCATTGCATTCTCCAAGGAGCACAAGAATTTCCCCTGAATGAACCACAATACGATACTGAATCAATGAATGAATTCTAAATGATCTTTCAAACAAAGGTCATTCCACAACGTGCAAGTACTGAAACAAGAAAAACGGGCGTTGACTGGCTAAATCACTTTAAAAAAGACTGATAAGCTCAAAATATTGAACCTAGTGGCTAAAAGTTGACTGGCTACACTAACTATCAAGGGATTACATTGGTAACTAACAACATCTAGCACAAATGAGAATAGTGGAGGTGAAACCCAGTGAACTGTTGAAAGCTCTGACAATATAGCAACAACAAAATCAAGCCTAACTACATGGGGTCGGCTACATGAATTATTTTTCTCCATTGTGTCCTATTAGGAAATATATTCTCATTTACATCTAATAAAAAAGTGTCATTTCTACTACGAGAAAAAGATCAAAATGGTCTCTTGATTTTTATGAAGGACTAAATGGTCCCCAACTATATTAGAGGATTTTGGTCTCTCAAGTATTTAAAAATGAATGAAAATAGCATCATGCTAGGATTATTTTATTTCATCTTTAAGGAGTTAAGGGATCAAAATGATCATTTAATATAGTTGGGAACTACTTTTATCTTTCATAAAGAGTCAATGGATCATTTTGATTATTTTCTCTATCTAATACTTTCTAATCAAGTCTTTTTAGGTCTACCTCTACCTTTCTTAATATAGGCAAGCTCTGATAATATAGCATTGAAATAATTTTCCATTCATGTAACCTAGAAATCTAGCATTGACATAAGAAAAAATTGTCCTTTCCATACTCTAATCGTCTAGAGAATACTTGAGCTTCACAAATCAAAACATAAACCGGTGCATGTTACTAGTAAGGAAGATTTGTCAAGTTAGAAACAAAATAATGTAAAATTATAAACAGATTGATACAAAACAGGGAAAATGTTTATCTAAACAAGGATCCTGGGATAAAATTGTCAAGTCTAAGCATTTCAAAGAAAATCACAACATAACACATAAGCAACCTTTAAATCATTACAGATAGTTTAAACTACATGACGTTCAAAACCATATCTAGAATGGTGATTTGGCAGTTTAAACGCCAATAAATCAAAGGAATTTATTTAGGTAATTAGTTTTCAAATATGCAGTACTCTGCCTTCAAAAGCAAGCTAATAATTATATACATAAAACAGAAATACACTTTTGTGAGTAATATGCTAAATAAGCATTTAGCTTAAAGAAGTTACCAGACATGGCTTTTAGTTTCATCCAAAACGGATCATATTGGTGGACACTTTCGGCAAACCCTAACTGAGAAATTTTATTTTAATCAGTATTAGCAAATTTCACCATTTACCTAGTCCTAATTTCATTTTGCATCTACCAATATAAATAATCTTGAAACTCAAGATAATATTGTTAATTATTATCTACAATATCAAAATTACTTATGAATCGAGTTTCATCAATTTTCACAATAATTTAAGCATTCATCTAACATTTGAAAAAAGTAGAATGATTGGACTACAAATAGAATCCCTCTTAAAAGCCAAGTTTTACCCATATGTTTCACCAATCAAAATCATTCAATATATATTGAGTCCCATCATGAACTCATATAATTAATCTCCACCCATTTGAATGTCTTTACATTTTAAAACAGCAATAACCTTCTCATACAATTAAAATCATCAATTGCAAAAATTTTGATACATCTAACTATTAATCAAATGATCTTTAAATCCTTAGAAATCATGCATGTCATTTCTTTTAATGAGGTTGATCTAAATGGATGATTTTGATCTTACCTTTGAAGATAAAAAACTAATTGGAAGGAGAACAATGATTCAAAATATAGGTGAAAACTAAATCCCTATGAATTTATGTACAATGTAAATACGAATATGCATGTGTATATATATGTATATATACATATATGATATATATACATACATATATAGATATATACATACATACATATATAGATATATATACATACATATATATGTACATATATGTACATATATATACATACATATATATGTACATATATATGTACATACATATGTACATATATATGTATCATGAATTATAAAAGTATTTGAGGTGCAAACCTCATCATAAGGTGCCCAAAAACCATCTTAAGACCTACGCCTTAATAGTCAGAGTGATTATGCCTTTTTTATTGAGGTGTGTGCCACAAGGCATTTGAGGTGAACACCTCAAATTATAATATAATAATACTTAAAATAATCTTTTGTTATATGATATTATGATATACCTAATAAACTGTATAATGGGTTCTATTTTAAATTTGTTAGGATTTAGACTCGAGCAAGCGAGAGAGAAAGGGTAGCAGCTAGGCTTTGTTTTTTTTTATTAGTGACAGAAAGTAGAGTGTAGCAAGTAGACTTCCTATAGTTGTGGGCGTGGAATTCGACTAGCAAGAAGCATTGTGTGCAGGGAAACCTATGAGCAAGGAGCGTTGTGAGTGATTGCAAACAACCAGTCTGCAAACGGTTGAGTTACTAAGTGCATTTGCGAGCCGAGCAGAAAAAGTTTATTTCACAAATAAATAATAAATTTTAAATATTTCATTAAATAATAATAACAAAAATATGAATCTTGTGAGTTACAATATATTTTAGGTTCAGGAGATATTTTGAGTGATGTAGATCATGAATAGAGCGCGACAACAAAAGGCAATCACAAAAGGGAGAAAAGAGAAGAAAAAAGGCAATCACAAAACATGGGAGAAAAGAGAAGAAAGGAATGGCAGTCCTGAGATAGAAGCCTTGTCTCCCTCCACAGCAATGTACTCATCTTAATGAATACAAAAGAAGCTTTTAAGCTTCTTATGTTAAGATTCATACTACCTCTCTACTCTCTCTCTCTCTCTCTCAAAGCTAGGGCTTATAAGTTTGTTAAAATGTGCCCAATATGATGCCTCATGGGATTTTTATGATAGGTCTTGGATTTCTCTGAGTATTAAAATCCCTTCCTCTATTGAACATTTGAATGCTTCTACATGATAATTTGATGCTGCTATCTTCCTCTGTTGGCTGCAAGCTGGCAGCAATGTAGGCAGCGTGCTCAACTACTAAGCACTATGGAGATATCTAGCAGTTAGTACCACTTATTGTATGTTGAGCAGCTAATCTTGAGAGATGGTTGTCAATTGGATGAAATATTTGAGACAATAAGATAATCATTTAGATCCATCCTCGTAGGTATAGCAATGGTGGTGATATGTGCTTTGCATTTGAGGATCCATAACCAATTCCTAGATTGTGATTTGTTGGAACTACTAATAGTTGTAGCTACAATAGAAGTTTGGTGTTGAAAAGGTTTCTCAAAGCCTTTCAAGATTGAGCTTGTCAATTATGGGTCTTCCATGACTCAATACAAACGCAGGTTCTCAACTCTTATTCTCAAGATTTCTATTTTCTGCATCCCACAATTCCCAGGGTTTCGAGGCCCTCTAGTCCTCATGTGCTCTTAACCCCCCAAGCGTCGCATTAGCTTTTACAACCGACTTCCCATGGGGCATCATGAGGTAGCAACTCCTATGAGCTCGTTGTATTAAAGGTGGAGTACATTTCAGGGTCACATTAGGTTTTACAGCCAACTTCCCATGCGTCATGAAGTAAACTGAATGCTAGCCCCACAGTTTATGTAGTCTTTAAATCTATGTTCTCCACATTTCATCGCTTAGTATCAAGAAAGTCATTTTTTCCAAGTACATGACTGACCAATATGGCCACTCCCCACTAAAGAGATTCCACAAGCAACACTCCAGGTTTCTCTAATTCTAGATCCACCTCTACTGTAGAAGAGGGAACCAAGAGTTACTCCATTGTAAAAGATTCCCAAGACAAAAAAAATAAGTGTAGAAGATCTAAGCATTGAATGTTCCTGAGTGAGCAGAGGAGATGGACCTGTAGGTGACGAGGGCCGGGAGGGGACGGTTTCTAAGCAAGAGATCTAGGTCTCGGCGGGGCTCAAAGCTTGCAAGGTGGTCGAGGCGAATCTCGACGACGTCGGCGCCGCGGACCTTCGCCGTCGCCATCTCACTCAGCATCTGCTCAACGGATTTTGCCACCAACGGCACGCACACCAGACTCACTCCGGCCATGTCGCTCTCTCTCTCTCTCTCTCAGAGGAACTGTTCGAAGAAACGGAGAAGCCTTTTGGAAATGACTTGCATATGAAGTGGACTAAGCGATCGTGGAACCTATCGGACTAAAAAGGGGTTGGTGAAGAAGAACAGAGGGGTTGGTGGGGTTTCGAATATATTTTTAATCAAATTAATTCAAATATAAAATATTCAATAACATTATAATGGCATTTCTATAATTTCAATTACTTGTTAAATAGCAATTAATAATTGAACTACTACTATCTTGAAAATATAAAATTATTCTTTTGTTAACTCTTATTAAAAATAATTAATTGTTGGTTTATTGATTTCATTTAAAATAAATAAATTTCTTTTTTTAAGTTGATGAAAATATTTTACAAAATACAAATAAAATATTATACTCACACACATGAATGCGTGCAAGGATTTTCACACACATATTTTGACTGGATGCATCTCTATTTATATAATTTTTAAAATGAATCTAGATGGAATTCGAACCATGCCATGCAGTCAGAGATGGCATAAACGATTAAGGAATCCAATAGAGTTTGTGCAAATATACTAAGTGTTCATAGGGTTGAATGCCAAATGGATAGGTAATTCTATGGATTGAGCTCACATGGGTGGATTGACACTAATTTAAACTGACTTCTCAAGTTAAGATAATTGATTTGTTGAGCTGGAGGGGTTTCTATAATGTTCAGGGAAGCTAGTAGAGGCTTTGAATTTGGCTAGTTTGGTTGAGATTAGGTAGGATTGGGTTTAAGATTTTAAGTTAAATCAAGCAACCTTATTAACCCACTTAGGTTAAGCCCAAATGGGTTGTCCTACCAAGGGGAGCTAAGGTAGGGTGTTGGGATTTCAAGGGATTTAGTTTGGGTCAAAATAGTTTAAACATAGGCAAAGCTAGAGTAGTCGCTTGGGGGAAATTTAAGAATTTTGACCTAACAATGGGTAAGGGGTTGCTAAAGTAATCCTTGAATGGTTACAAGGCATTCAGATATAATCCTAAATCCAATTGTAAGAAAGTAGCCTAAAATAACAAAGATAGGTCCCTTAGGGCCATTTTGGGAATCATGACATAACCATGGTTAATTATTTTTTTTACTATGGATTAGGAATGAGTCTTGGTGTTCCTTGAGTGGTCTTGGATCATCTTTACTCTAACCATTAACTAAATGCATGAAATTGACCCTACAAATCCATGGATATGAGTACCAATACTTTGGTAAATTTACCTTAGCTATGGTTAACATGGGTTAACCACAAGTTAGGGATGATCCTTAGGTGGGTTTAGACAACTTGGACTTGGTGTCAAAGCCAAATGAAAGAATTTGGCTTAGGGATATAGGGCACTTTGGTAATTTTACTACTTTAGTCAAATTAGTTGACTTTGGATGAGAAATGATTTCAAATGACTCTAATAAGAATTATAAATCATTTTGAACAAATCATGAGAGCAAAAGAACTAGTTTGGACATGTGTTAGGTTTAGTGTTTCTTTATTATTTTGGTTAAATATGGGTCCCCCGTGGTCAAAGAGGTTGACAATGTGTGCACCTTGAGTCAAAATATTCCTAAGATGGATTAGAAGTGCTTAAACTTAATCACGAAGCCAAATGACTTCTGAATTTTTATGCAATTTTAGGGTTTATTCATTGACCTTGGTCAAACCATATTTCACAAAGGGTCAAAGGGATTAACCAACATTAGGGGTGCAAACGAGTCAAGCTGACTCGTGAGCTGACTCGGGCTCGACTCGTTAACGAGCTCGCGAGTCGAGCTTATCGAGTATCGAGCTCGAGTTCGAACAAAATTTCGAGCTCGGTGTATTATCGAGCTCGAGTTCGATCCAAGCTTCGTTCGGCTCGTTTGATCGTCGAGCCGGCTCGATTAAAATGGGCGGGCAGATTCCGAAATTTATTTCGCACTTTGCAAATTGCGGAGCAGCGGAGGCGGGACCGGTCCAAGACTGAACCGGGTGTGGGACGGGAATCAATGAATCAACAAGTAATAAACCTCTGTTTGAAAGCCGGACTAATATTTCTTTTCGCGTGTGCGACTGGGCGGCGTCTCCTGTTCGAGAGCTAGGGCATTCTTCGCGTGTGCGACTGGGCGGCGTCTCCTGTTCGAGAGCTAGGGCATTCTTCGCGTGTGCGACTGGGCGGCGTCTTCTGTTCGAGAGCTAGGGCATTCTTCTTCTTCCTTGTCTTGTCTGCTATTCTACCGGTGCTCAAGCAGGGTTCAAACGGTTAGTAGAGAGAGAGTTCTAAGATTTGGTTTGGATTTTGATTCTTCTTCTTCTTTTTCTCTGTTTTTTTATTTTTCTTTGAATTTTTTCTGTTGTTCAAGCAGGATAGCATTTAAGGATTTGGGTTTTAGAGAGCTTGCTCTCGTGCTCAAGGTAAAACATCACTTATTTTTGTTGGAGCATCTTCTTAGGTATATTTTACTGAAATTTTTCCTTCAGTTTTTAGCCTCTCCGATTTATGCCTTTGTATACTCTCTGTCTGTTTTTGATCTTCCAGTGAATAAATGATTTGCGTTCAATACTTGAAAATACAGTAAATAACTTAACCGCCTTATATTAACAATATCCTACAAGCAAGTTTCTTGGATTCTAAGACATGCCGTTTCTCTGCTCTAAATTATTGAAGACAAACAATTCTGAGTAAACCATTTGAGATTATGAATATAATAACTCTTCAATTCTTTTCATGTTTGTAAGTTTAATTAGATATGACTGATTCTCTAAACCTAGTACGGTTTTGTTCTTATCTCCTTAATGAAGTTTGTACTAATAAATTTAGGAGATTAGAAAAATTGGCTTATGAATATAATAACTCTTCATTTAATTTTCAGTAGTTCTGAAATATAAAATGTATTTGAGAAAGAAAGTAGTGAAGCTTTATTAATGCTCAGAAACTTTATTATTTAGTTTTTTGCTCTTTTTTGCATGCTAATCAAACTTAAGTCATTTTTGAAATTGCTAGTTAATTTTTAATTTTCTACTGTTTGGTAACTATGGTTATATCAATATATATTTTTTATGTTAATTTTTTTCTCTTTGTTGTGTGCTATTCAAACTTTGTCTTTCTAGATGTCACATGAACCAATTGTTGAAGATAACATTAGTGAGGAGATAATTTTGGAGACTGTAGATGAAGTACCATCTGGAAGTGTACAAGAAAATATTGGGTTGAATGAAAATGATGATGTAGTGGAAGAGAATAAGGCCGTAGAAGGAGATGTTGTAGGCATATGTGAGCAGGAAGAAGATGTTAATCCTATTGCAATAAAAAAACGAAAGAAGACATCATCAGTTTGGGACGAGTTTAAGGAAGTGAAACTGGCTAATGGTCAGAAGAAAGGAGAATGCATTCATTGTAAGAGGGCCCTCGCCATAGGAAGTACTGGATCGACTACACAATTTAGACGTCATCTAGATCGTTGTGCAGCTAGAATTTGTTTCATAAAAAACCAAAAAGTGCTTCATTTTCAACCTAAGGAGATTGATTCTACAGCAGACAACTCACAAGAGAGTGTTAGTTTGACGACATTTTCTTATGATAATTCTAAAGTTAGAGAGAGTATTGCACACTACATTTTGATTAATGAAAAGCCATTTTCAGTTGTGGAAGAGTTTGGTTTTAACCTTGTTTTGAAGGCAACGTCTCCCTATTTTTTGAAATACTCAAGAACAACAGCACGTAGTGATGTATTATCTCCCAATTTACGTGGTGAAAATGTTCAACAAAAATATTAAAATATTTATAATGATTATATCTACAACATACAAAAAATTACAAAGTGAAAGTTTAATGGATATAAAAATATCCTCGTTTCTATGCTACAAAACTACAATATTAATTAAAAAAATCCCTATTTCTTTATTTTTGAAAAATAAGACAGAAAAAATACATCCTACCTTAATCTGGACAACTTATTAAACTAGACCGATAGTTAAAAAAGGATAGAAGTCACCCGAATAGACTTTCTCTCTCTAAAATCTCTCTCTAGGTCGACTGTCTCACTTAGAGGGAGAAATTTGGCAAATATGGTTTTTGATATTTTTATATAAATTTTCCTGGCGCCACAACGCTCTATACAATAGTATTGAAATGCTTTTAACATAGAGCATGACGTCGCCACTCCCAACCTAGCATTTTAGTGCTCCTCTTTTTTTAAGAGCACAATACAATGATGCCACCAAGCCTGTTGTCATGATACTCCCAAGAGAAAATTTTTAGATTTTTTGTTCATGCATACAAACCTGTGGGACTCGCTTCATAATAGATTTTGTGCATTTACATATTCATAAAACACTCACATACATGCAAAAAATAATGTAAATGTTTTAATACACAAACTTAATGGACGGGGTCAGAATTGGTACAATTGAACATTCTTTTAGTGTGTATTATATGTTGATTTCATGAATGGCATTAGATTTCTAACTAAGTCATCGGCTCATGGGTTACCTAAGGTTTAGGGGTATTTTATAGTTTTAGGCAACTTAAGGTTTGATCAATGGTTAACCACAAGTTTGAGTTATTGGGTTCCTTACCTATACATGCTCACTTGGAAGTGTCCTAAGACGTTCATGGGTTTTGACTCGATGTAGGCTTCCATTCCCCTACTGAAGTTTTTTATTTGGGTAATTATGATCGTCAAATTCAAGAAAGAATTAAATATGACCTAAAAATGATGATCAATCTAGAATTCAAAGATAATTATTTAGATAAATGATCATTAATTTTATAATCAAAGTTATGATAATAAAATGATATATCTTCGTAAGGAAAGAAGATACCTTTTACCATCAACCCTTTGAATATGACGATAATGATCGTTATTGATTTTGATTTTCACAAAGAAGATTATTTTTTGAAAATCAATCTAGGTTCTTAAATCTCCTACTAGCATAAGCCCTCGTAGTTAAATATATCATAGAAAACTTTGAATTTCCAATGAATAATCTCGATTAAAATAATGACACAAAATTTATTTGGAGGATTATCAAGGATTGATATTAAAGGAATGATGTTTGAATTTCAACTAGGATTTGATCAAATTGGAACACCTGTTTCTGGAGGTCAACATACGAGAAGTAGGAAGCATTTTAGGATACTGAACTAATTCAAAAATGCCATGTTCTACCCTATGTGTTAGGCTTTAAATTTTGTTTTGAAAAGAAATTTTAATTTGAGTTGATCAATTAATTAAAATATTGGGATAATATTATCGGAAGTTGGGGACTTATGATTTCGGGTATGCCTCGAATCATAAATCTAAATTAGACACTGAACAATAATAACCAGAACCTAGCTAATG
This sequence comes from Dendrobium huoshanense, assembly GCA_016618105.1. NCBI lineage: Eukaryota > Viridiplantae > Streptophyta > Magnoliopsida > Asparagales > Orchidaceae > Dendrobium > Dendrobium huoshanense. Next base: position 47,084,854 of record CM028353.1, on the reverse strand, counting down.
CAATGCAAATCTGGACTTATCCTAGGTTGGATTGGGGAGCCAGGTAACCCCCTCAGCGCTTAATATTTATGAGTTTGGTCTCTTTTATGAAAGAGTGGTATAGATGTTGTTTAATTAAATTTGAAGAATCTTGGTTGACATCTAGAGCATATCCTAATTGTCCTTTTAACACATGTAGGGTGATTTGATGCTTGAAAGTAAAATGCAATTAAAACTTTTGACTCTTTTAAATTTATTTCTAATATAATGCATGCTAATTAACTCGATGAATATATAAATTTGAATATGATCTAGTTTTAAAAAGATTGCATAACATTGACTTTGGTTACGTTTAACCCATCTTAATGGCTCAAAACCATTACGAATGGGTATGTTTGCCTTTGGTTGAGGCAGTGGCTCCTAATTTGGAGTGGGAATATTGACCCATCCATTAGCTCTAAGCCGAGCATTAGCTTTTCTTCCAGCCTTTCTCGACAGCTTGAAACCAGAGCTAGAGGCTTCAGCATCATGCCTCCCAGGAACAAAAATAGTTTTCTCAGGAACTTCAGCCTCATTCCTCTTCAGATTGGCCGTATTAATGATAATAGATTTCAGCTTAGGCTCGAGAGCCTTTCTTTTGGCCAACAGGGGCACCTTGTTGTTGATATTGAAAGCTTTATTGTTGGGCTTCTCATAGTGAACAATAGATCTATTCACATTCTGGCCGATAGAATTATTAGTGATTTGTTTTGGCCTAGGCCTGAAAACTTTTTTCTTAGCCAGAGGGGCTGTAGTAGGTGCAACCGACAGCCTTGAAAATACATAAGGTCTTGGTGCAACAACATTCTTAGTCATCATCTCCCTGGTTGATGCAATTTCACCAGGAAGGAACTCGAACACTTCGGAAACAGTTCTGAATTCTAGTGTGGCACTAGTTCGACCAGTGTATATCACAGTTTAAGGGAACTGTACGCGCGATCCTTCCCCAATCTTGATAGTCATGATACTTTTCACATGAGACATTTCAGTAACCTGCAATAAAACTTGCAGGGATTAAAGTCAACCTGATTTCTATTGTACAAGAAAATATTACTTCATGAAAAAGCATATATATATATTTCATCTAAAGATAGAGAGAGAAGTAATCCCCAACGGAGTCGCCAGAAACCTGTTTGCTCCGAAAAATTATCTTTATAATAAAATATGTGAATCCTACTCTCTCGAACTTAGGGTTCCCTTTAATTTTCTCGAAGGTAGATTGAGTTTAATAAACCAGATTTTCCTTGTTAGTAATATCAGGGTTTATTTAGATCTGAGTTCTACTTCCTATGAGTGCAAGCCCTCATAGTTAATTACCCCTCCTAACGCATTAGAAGAGCACTCTCGATTAAGGATGAAATACACTTAGCTTCATTCAAGGAGTGTGTAAATGTTCAATAGAGATTTAAATTTAGTTATGGGGGAATGAAGGTACACCCGATCAAGATCCCATGGTTTCGTCATCCTAGGCATTACCGTGGGTTCAGTCTACCAACACTAACATTCATTGATTATAGTGTCCAGGGAATCTGATTAATAGCCATTGGTTGCCTCCTCTCAGGAATCCCGAATAGGCTGAAGTGGATATGTGTGAATTTTAGTTTAATTTAGTTTAGTTTGGGTTGGGGCTTATGGCTTCTTTAGAAGTTGCCCATTAATTTATTTAGTTTGGGGCTTACGGCACCAATTAGGAGTTGCCCATGTGATTTGATTTGGGCATGGGCTTATAACTTCCTTAGAAGTTTCCCTAATAATGGGACTTATGGCCTCTTCTAGAGGTGGCCCAAAGAATTTTTGGTTGGGTAGGTCTTATGGCTTTCTTAGAAGTTACCTAGTGATGGGTCTTATGACCTAGCCATATAAACTAAGTGGCCCAAAGGGATTTTAGTTTTGGGTTATAAGGTCATTCGTTTAGAACTTCCCTAACACACGGGTCTTACTACTTCACTTAGAAGTAACCCAAATAACGAGTCTTACAACTTAGCCATATAGGCTAAGATGCTCATATATGGAGTTTGTAGATTCGTTTGTTAGTTTTGACACTAACTTTTAGTTTTTTGACATCTACTTGTAGTAGTTTGTTTTCCTACCCTCACTTTCAGTAGTGTACTTAGTTATTTGTTTTGTACATCTTTTTTTTTTTTTTTTTGCTATGGTAGCATGTATTTTATTTGGTTATTTTTGTGCTCTTTTTTTATTATTATTCCTCCTCTATCGTCTCTTTTAAAATAAAGAGCCTTTGATTTACTATGGAATCACTCATTTGTCGAGCTTCTATCAAGTCATTTTTCTCCATGTTCAGATAGTAGGGATCCAGTTTTATTTTAATCCATTTATGTAACTCATTAGGTGTAACGACCCAGGCATCCATAGTGAAAGGATTCGTCTGACATTCTGATCGAACTCCATTCCAGTTGCCGTGCTTGGACCTGAAATTGTTAACCACATATAATGAGCTTAAATAGCCCAGCAGGTCACCAAAGCCTACAACTGAAATCAAAGCACGGTACTGCTATAAATATGCATGTCAGTCAATCAAATCCATAACAGTCAATGGTCAATGAGTCTATGCAGCGGAAATCAAATCAGTAGTCAATGCAGTACGGAAATCAATAGTCGATGCAGCGATAGAAGAACCGATAAATCAAACTCAATTAATCAGTCCGTCAAATCTCTGAAGAATCCGTCAATCAGTCAAATCAATCGTATCGAATCAATCGATCAAATTAATACTATCTAGTCAATGCAATCGATTAGAAAAGCAGTACAATAAAGCTCAATCTATCCTAGCAATGAATCAAATGCAGCAGGTCAATATGGTGCAGAAACAATAGTATCAATGAATCTATAAGCAATAATATCAATGAATCAATACAATATCTATATACATCCATATCAATATCTATGCTCAGTAGTCACTCAATGAAATCAATGAAATCGTACGATACAATAAATCCATAAATCCATTCAAATCAATAAAGCAGTAAATTCATATGTCAAGGCTGTACACATGCAATACATTAATACTGAACAAGTACAATCAACTGGCTATGTTGCTGTTGTAGAATCCATATTGCTGTTGTAGATATCCATACGTTGGTTTCAATAAAAAGAGTCGTCACTCTATTGCCCGTCGGCCGCCCGTCGGCATATCTATAAGAACTCCTTATGACTCCCATCCATATATCCATAATCAATGTTTAAAGCCCGTCGGCCCACCATCCTGTACAGGTCAATCAATCTCCAACCAACGTTCAACCAGGTTCCACTTGTGTTCCAGTATCAATAATCAATCAATAATTAATTCAATAGTCAATATTAAAGCAATCATATCAACATTCACATTCATATCTATTCAATCTATCAATCTCAGACAAATCAGAAATCCTACGAAAATTCGGCAGAGTAACGGCAGTCTATCAAATTTACACAAAAATCGTGCAAAAATCACTCATTTCCAAATTACACCAAATTACAGTAGAATATTCACGACATCAATATAAGACTATTATTCTATAAAATCCATATCAAATAACATCCTGATATTTTTCTATTCAATTAAAATCGCGTAGAACCAATTCCGACCGGTAAAATCATCGTAGAAAATACTCAAATCGTGTACAATATTCATATCTATAACATATTAAAAGTTGTGCGGTGAAAGTTGTGTCAATACAAAACTGGGTCCAAAATTCGACTACGAAAACACAAAACAGTGCACAACTCGATCAAAAATCAATATATCTGAAAACAGAAATAGGATTCGGAGTCCTTACTGCGAGATAAACAAATCCTCCAATTGCATCGTCGGACGAAAAGCGCTCCGCGGGCTCCAAAACCAAGCTTTCCTCTTCTCTTCCTTCTCTTTCTCTCTCCTGCCTTATCTCTCTCTTCAAAAATAATCCAAAATATCTCAAATCCGATATTTATCAACACTGATCGTCCTGGACGATCCAAATTTCGTCCCAGAACGATTGGCCTCGGGCAAAATTTCGTACAGACGAAATTAAAATTCGTCCGGACGACTTGCTCTCTGGACAAATTTCGTACAGACGGATCGTCCCGACTGCTCCAAGTTCGTACAGACGAAAATGACAGATTCTTCACAAATTTCTTCAGTTCGTCCGGGACTAAAGTCAGATCGTACGGGACTAACAGCACAAAAAAAAATCAGCTTTTTAAGGGTTTTACATTAGGTGTTGAGCACACAACATTGGCATCTTTCATTTCATGTTCATCTCCAGGAGAGAAAAAAGTAGATAGAGGTTAAAATTGTTCTTCAGGATCAACTATGTTTAGTAAATGTTTGAGTAATTTTATCTCTAGTGGTGCCATTTTTTTTATTTATCATATTGTTTTAGCTTTTGCTAATCATCACTATGACCTTTCTAGAGTGTGGAGCTAAGAAGAAGCAACACAATTAAATAGATTCGACAACCATAATTCATCAGAAAGAGGAGTTTCAAAGCTATGCCTTGTGAATGATCTTGATGATAGCCTGCTTCCGGTTGTATCAAGTAGGTTTCTTTTTTTTTTCTACTATTCTTAATAACTGTGTGATTGGTAGCTGTTGAGCATGCATCTTTATTGTATTTGGCTTTAAAATTATGTCAACTTGTATGCAGGTGAAGGTAATATTTGGATATGGAGAGATTACACTCTAAAAGGCAAACAGAAGCTTGTGACAGCATTTTCATCTTTTCGAAGTCATAGATTAGGTGTTCGAGCTTCAAATGTTGTGGTTGATTGGCAACAGAAATCTGGTTATATTGACTATTTCTCACCCTTTGATCAGTTAAATTAGCTATAGTTCAATTTTATTTTAGGTGGAAGTTTGTCTAAATAATTTTGAGTGTAATTAAGTTGAAGTTTTTGGTATTAGATTTTAACTTGATTAAAATTTAAGTTATCAATTAGTTACATTAAAGTTGCAAATTAATTAAAATTCTTTACTTGACTTGATAAAATATTTTAAATTTAAATCAATCTGAAATTGAGTTATTGAATATATTATGTTTTGTTTTTAACTCCAGCTTCAAATCAATTGTTTCATCAGATTTTTGAACTGATCAAAAGAATCTAATTGATCATATTTTCAGTAAGTTAAACAGACGATTTTTTTTTTAATCAGCTGTTGAATTAACAGAAGAGCTTTGTTTTGAATTTCTCAAAAATTTTGCTAAGTCGAAAAGATTCGAGTAAATTTCGACAGCCTTCCGGCGTCCCCTCCCCGATGTCGAGAGGTAAGGGAGTGCTCGACTCGGCCGGATCAAATCAACGGCGAGGAGTATGGGAGAGCGAATCAATAAAAAAAAAAAAAATCTTCAAGTCTTCTAATATGCGCGACCTGCTAATTTAAACAATTTATTTTAATTTTAAAAATATTTTGTCCCCTCAAAAATCCGGCAGCCTTCCGGCGTCCCCTCCCCGATGCCGGGAGGTAAGGGAGTGCTCGACTCGGCCGGATCAAATCAACGGCGAGGAGTATGGGAGAGCGAATCAATCCCAAAAAAAAAAAAATCTTTAAGTCTTCTAATATGCGCGACATGCTAATTTAAACAATTTATTTTAATTTTAAAAATATTTTGTCCCTTCAAAATTCCGACAGCCTTCTGGCGTCCCCTCCCCAATGCCGGGAGGTTGGAGAGGGCATTTGCCCTTTGGCTCGACTCGGTCAGAATGAATCAACGGCGAGGAGATTGGAAGAGTAGTGTCTGCGATCCCTCGGTCGGATAAGCTCGACGACCAATGACTTCGGGGGACCGTATCAACCCCGGGACTTCCTTCAATCTTCTGATGATTAGGCTATTATGTGATCTCTTGCTTTTTTTTTTTTATCCACATATATAAAAAAGTCTTATAATATGCATAATATATTAAAGTATGCATAGGCTGCAATATATTAAATTCAGGAGATTAATATAAGTATATTAATAATATACTTATATTTTGACATTACTGATTATATCAAATAATAATATTTTTATTTTTTTAATACTCTAGCTCAAGAAAAGCACACCAAAGAAGCTTATGGAGGTCAATAACATATCACAATTGTTATAATTTATTTGAACACGAGCTTACTTCTTAAGTCATTAAAGTTTATTGGTGAGCTTAATAATTTTAATTAATTTTGAGCAGAAATAGTTTTAACGTGCTCTAATAAGCCTTTGATTGCTTCAAGACTAAAATAAAAATCAACATGCTATAAAAAAGCTAGAAAAATATGTCATTTATATTGTATTGTCAATATAAATAAATCAATTAAATTAATTCATCTAATTTAATGTTCATGTGATAAGTGTTACTTAATATTATAATTTAGGGTCTGTAGAAATTAAAAGTAATCAGTTGCCACTGACAACAGCCCAAATTCTACCCTTAAGTCTGATATAAGTGATTTTGAGAGTGGGATTCATCTCTATCTTCACTCCTTCATTCTTCTGCAAGCTCATTGGATTCATTGAGTCTGGTCATATCTGAATGAAAAGAAACTCTGCCCAAAGAGGAGTTTTTATTTTATCTTTGGATATTAAACTCATCCTAATTTGAATCTCCAATTGAAAGAGAACCCTCTTCTAAGAGATATTATATCCTCTTGGATTTTAAGTTGGATATTTGACATCCCATCTAAAGAAGTCAACTTTTTATAACACTTGACTTGAATTAAATTACATTTAATCTCAAAAATTAAAGACTCTAAAATACATGCATTGTTATCCTAAGCAATTACTATTAATATCAGCATCTCAATCAGTTATATATATTGAATTGATTAAATTTAAATCACAACAACGCTTGGTCAAGCTCCTTTAATTTTAAGGGTGCTTATCATGCTTAGCACATGCAGAAAATTCGTTAATTAAATCTTAATTTTGCCCCCCTTTGATTTTAAAGTCTTGTATGAGCATGAACAATTGCAGAAGATTATGTGCGCATCCTAATTATTCCTAACATAGTGGTAATCTTATACCCATCACATCAATTCATAAATTGCTTCATTTAAATAAAATATCACATCACTCAATTATAGCAATCAACATATAGTGAAATTTATGATAATTTAGCACACAACAGTAAAAAGTAAACATCGACTTAGCCTAACACTAGAGTATGTTGTCCTATCAAACAATCTAAAGTGTATATGTGAGGTTGTGTGGCTTGGACATGTCCTATACTAGGTAATTTATTGAAGTTGTCTATTATTTTTATTTGTTGAAGGCCTAAGGGGATTTTTATTCAAGTTTAAATCTTAATATTTTAGAATTGATTTTAAGATATATTTAAAGAATTGAGTTATTACTATTTTTATTTACATTAGGGACTTGAAGTTTATTTCACCTTCATCGGAGCTAAGTTAATAACCTCGTAGGTCTGGATTACATAATATTAATCATTATAAGTTAATTATTTAATTGGTTAAAATTAAGAGGGTTTAGAATTTTAATAAGATTGATTGATTACTGGTTTTAAAGGTTGGGTTTAAATGTTTTTGGAATTTAAAGTTAATTATTGAATTTTAGGACTTTCTAGAATTATTTAATATATTAAATTAAGGGGTCAAATTTTAACTTTTCACATTAAGTTAAATTCTTAAATTTTAATCATTCTCATAAATACTATATCTTAAGATGAGTAATTAGAAAGTAAGTTTGTTGGAATTGGATTTTTTTAGATTAAGTTATGAATTTTTTAAGTTTGAGTTTAAATTTGAACTAAATTTGATTGAAAAGTTGACCTTTTTAACTTTGATTGATTTCTAGAGGTTTGACATTTTTAATAAATACTAGGCCATAAATGAAGTCTAAAGACTTTGAGTTTGCTTCATTTAAAATTTTCTTGAATTGATGGGTTAAAATCAATAATCTACTAACCCTTTAATACAATCAAAGTGCACACATCATAGCAATAAAGAGCCCTAGACTAAGTGCATGTGCAATCCTAAGAATTAAAACTAAGACATAACTTAAATAATTGGAAAATTAATCAATGAAAAATTAAAAAAGAAATTTCTCATTAATTATTCCTCATTAAATCCATTCAATTAAGTTAAGCTCTATTTAAAATTTTAGAAATTATTCAAATGCATTGAAATGATTTAAAATATATAATTAAAACTAATTTTGCAAAATTAGATATTAAAACATTAACATTGAATTTTATGAATTTAAAATAATATTAAAATATAATTTAAATAATTTTGGTAAATTTACGAGAGATCAGAAATGACTTAAATTAATTTTCCCCAAATTTTGAAATCATTTTGATTTATATTTAATTGAATATTAATTAAAATCCAAATAATTTATATTTAAAATATATAAAATATTTTAAAATAGTTTTTAATTTTATATGAAAGTTCATGAAAATTTAAGTGAAATGATATAAAATACTTAATTTTTTATTAAAAATAAAAAATTTAATGATTTTTTTTATTTTTTTTGTTGATTATATGAGTTTAAAATTACTTAAAAACCTTTTAAATTACGCTGACGGTGTCGGCGGTGGCGGGGGACACACGTCGGCTTCAATCTAATTCTAAACAACGAGTAATCATTCATCGGCAGCGCATTAATTATTAATTATTGTGATGCTGACAATCATTAGTAATTAATGAAACTGAGGTGGACAATAATTACTAATCTTTAGACGGCGGCGACGTGGGTTTAAGCAATATGATTTTGACTTAACCACATCAACAACCCATATTTACTGTTGGATCTAGTGTGGTTTTGAATCGAAGGCTGAGATTCAGTCGGACGAAGGATCCAATCGTTGGAAGCTTCCACACTGTCGGACTAAAGTGTAGAAAGATGAAATATTAGTTGTTGATCAAGAGATAAGTGGTTGATATTTCATACATCTTAAACAGATTATAAAACAAACCCTAGAATCAAAAACTCATTTTTCTCCCCGAACACGCTATCAATTACTTTAATTTTTAAACATAGATCAAGCACATTAACAGAAATCATTTGGAGGCATTTTAACGGCTTAAAAAGCTCTTAACATAAAGCTAAATTATCCTAAGTGTTCTAACCTAGGGATTCAAAATTACCTTAATCTAACCATTGGATTCGAGCATTTTTTAATTGATTGAGCTTGTAAATTGTCATCGTAAGTTTTCCTTCAAGGAAATGCGGTCTGAAAAGCTGTGGATTGAGTGCTCTTGAGTTTGGATGGACTTGGGGTCAGTGTGACCAGAATCCCATCACCAGTGAGGTTTGATATGCTGGTTTCAAATTGGGAAGTGGAGAGGGGATTAATGGGAGCTCAAAAGAAACTTGAGTCAGGCTTTGGGATATAGAGTGAAGTGATAGAATGCAATATCAAGAATGAGAGCTATTAGGGCTCATTTTTGTAAATTCAAAAACCCTAGATGGATTCAATGGCTAGAGTTTCTTTTGCATGTTCCCTTGATGCTTGCCATCTATCCCAAATAGTTAGAGAGGTAGGGAATCAAAGGACAAGAGGACAATGACATATAAAGGAGGTTTTGTCCTCTTGTACACATGTGAAATGATTATAGGATATTTGGGCTTGAAACAAGATTTTAGGCGGGCTTAAGATGTGATTAGGAAGGTTCTAGCACATGTTAAAGGGCTTGGAATGGAGGGAGTGGGCTTGTGCTAAGTGATTTGACCACTTAAGCATATTAAAGGTGCTTTGTTGATTGTTTGAATGGTCAAACAGTCAACCATTAGTGAGGTGGCAACAAAGTGATGACTTGGTGCCATTGGGATGGGTTGCAAAGCATCTTAGTGGTTAGACCCATGGAATAGTGCATAAATAGAGAGGTTTAACCATTTTTTTTTGTAAGTTGACTTGGTCAAACTAGCTAGAGCTTTACTTATGGTAGGCTTGGTGATACTTGAATTATGTATTGGAGTGGTTGTGAGGGTTCAATGGGTTTAATTTAAATATATGCAAGAAGTGGGTCTTATTTGACTTGGTTTGGTCAAGTATGATGAGTTGACTAAATTAATTTAATGATGGTTAAACCATGGTGAATTTTGGTATGTTCAAAGCATGCAATTGAGTAATGTAGAGGGGTTGGATAGTTTAAATTAATTACATACAATGATTTAACCATATGTTAACTTGGTTGACTAGACATGGGTATGGTTGACCAAGTCAACTGATGAGTGGGTCAGGGTGACTAGTCAACTCCAATTCACTAGGAAAAGCGGTCAAGGGATTTTGATAAGGTTTGAATGTTTTTTAAGTTCAATTCAATGTATGTAGAGCTTAATAAATGGTCTGATGAACCCTGATTGACTTGATAAAAAAAGCTCAGACCAGGATTCGATTTGGGCCCAACAAGTTTGATTTGATAAATGGAAACCAATGGATATAGTCTCATAGATTAGAATGATCATTAGGGTCAAAATAACCATTTGGACCATTAAGGGGCTATTTGATCAACCAGGACTAGATTTGAGTCCAATGCACTCCTAATGGTCTTAATTATGAATTAGAAGAGGTTTTATGGTTTGATTTGACTATGCCAAGTTAAAGTTTGAAGGAAACTTCAATTTTACCCTTAAGGGGCATTTTGGTTATCTTGATTGCTGATCAACTAAGGGTCAAATCGAGTCCACCTAAATACAATTTTGTGCTCAATATGTCATAACAAAAGCTATGAACATAATAAAAGGTCTTAGGGAAGGTCCCAAGGCCAAACTCTACAAGATGGAGAATTCGGTGGCATAGTTATAAATATTTAAAGGTTTTATAGGATTTGAAAATTAATTTAGTTTTTTTAGGTTAGAGGTCTCATATTGAGTTCAAATTTGAAGGGCAGATCCTAGGGATATATGATTGGATTTTGAAAATTAATTTAGTTTTTTAGGTTAGAGGTCATTTGATTGGATTTTGAAGAGATTGAAAAATCACTCAAAAAGGCTTTCAGGATATATGCCTTTAACTTTGAAATTTACTCTGGAAATCTAGATTTTATTTGAATTATGGATTTCATTGATTGAGTTTGAAATAACCATATCAATAACAATTAACTAGATGATTATTGGTGATTAGGTAGGGGAAACGAGGTAGTGATCACTAGGTATCAATGTATTGAACTAGGCAATGCACTGAATCACCTAGCTAAAGTTCAAAGCTATAGTTATAAGGGAATGAAGATTGGTATTAATTGAAGGGTTTGAAATTGATTGAATATGACTGGGGTTTGATAAAGGTTTGTTTGAAGATTGATCAAAGCTTAATTAGAGTATAGGTTAAGGATCAAATTGAAGTATGTTTTGAGGTATGGATTGAAGTTTGGATTATGGTTTGGATCGAAGTTTAGATTGAGGTTTGAATTGAGATTTAAAATGAACTCTGAATGGTTGACAATTGGATGATTATCAATCATCAAATTAATATGTAGGAGTTTGGATAGGCCCTGATGACCTAATACCCTTGATGACCTCATACAAAAATAAGGTCAACAGAACTGAAGCTCTACTTTCACTCTCCCGCGTTCTCTCCATCTCATTTGCATGCCCCAGACATAAGACACCCTCCACCTCCCCTATTCTCTTGCGAACTAAAGCCCGTCGTTGTCGACCTATTGCCCTAGGTGCACGATCACTACCAATAGCCCTCTCTCACGTACTAGTAACTGCTACCACATTTATTCTTCTTACTTCTTCCTCTTCTTCCTTGATTATTTGTCTTCCTCCTTATTTCCCTCTTCATACTCCTCTCCATTTCTTCGTCTACTACTTCTTTATTTTATTCTTCATTCTTTTCCCATGTTTGTTCTCTATTTTTCCTTTCTTCACTTCTTCTTCTCTATATCATTTTCAGCTATTATGAATAGATAGAAGCAATATGCTTATTTTCTTTCTTCAAATGGATTCTTCACTTCTTCTCTATATCATTTTATATTATTATGAATGGATATAAGCAATCTGTTTTTTTTCTTTCTTCAAATGGATTGAGGCGTGATTGCCCTCTCTCTATTTATCTATTAATTATAGCTTTGCAAGAGTTTTTATGATTAATACATAGAAGAAATCAAGAGTTTTTATGATTAATACATAGAAGAAATCTATATATTTTCTTTCTTCAAATGGATTAAAGCATGATTGCCCTCTCTCTGTTTATCTATTAATTATACCTTTGCAAGAGTAAAAATGCAAGAGATAATTACTTATCATTTTAATTACTAAAATCTAATTATATTTATTTATTTTATACACAATATCATAAAATTTTGTGCATCTTTATATGATTTCTTATAAATTTCAGGTTTCTTATATCATTATATAATTTAGAAAATTTTGTGCATTTTTGATAGAATTTTGTTAGAAAATGAAGCAAACGATATAGAAGTTGAAAACTTTTAAGATTCAATCCTATCTTACTCATGAAGTTGACATCTCGATCTGTTTAAATACTCATACAAATTCATATTATTACTTTTACAAAACTATAATGGCTTAATTTTCATCACCTAGTTCTGCAATTTCTCCTTTATTGACTAATTTAATAGTCATTTTCATAAATTCATCAAGATTTTGATGAGGAGATTTTTAATTATTTATATTATACTTAAATAAAATTTCATGCAAGAAAATTATGTTTGCTAGAGATTTGACTTTAAATATTTCTCTACAATAAATTTTATGAAAGAAAAATAAGAATATAGATTATATGAGAAAATATGTGATTTTGCTGGTAGTTTAGTGCTAAGCTTATCATAAACTTCAGCATACTCAATGATACGCCGTCCAAAAAATTATCTTGATCGGGCACGAATCTCGAGGCAAAAAGCATGTTGGAAACTTCAAAATTTAAATCCGAGATCATCTGAACTCCGATTTCAGCGAGCTTATAGTCAAACTGAGCGTCTCAAAAATACGAACCCAACGACACCAAATTCAACTCAATCCGAGTCCAAATGAGTCCAAATCAAGGACCCGAAGCGCTGTTGGAAGCTTCATAACACTGTTTGAGTTACCAAACGGTCTCCGATTTTTACGAGCTTATACTCGAATCGAACGGCTCGACGAGACGAATCCAACGAGCCCAAGATCGATGAATTACGACATTTCTAAGACCTTCAAATATCCAACGAACAGTGCACGATCGTAGGATTCAAGATCAACCGTCCATTCAACCACTCCCAACTAACCCTTGATCCTCCACCTATTTACAGGCTATGTCATTCTCAAAATCTATAAATAGAGCCCCCTCTTCTCTTGAAAGAGGACACCCCAGAGCTTAAGGAAGAAAGAGAGAGATCGGAGATCGCTCTTACTTCTTAGCCTCCTCGACCACCGTCGGAGTTTCGTCGGACCACCGTCGGAGTTTCGCCGGACCACCGCCTAACGCCGTCACTCCGCCGGACCACCACCTGACGCCCTGTGCTCCACCGGACCACCGCCTAACGCCGTCACTCCATCAGACCACCACCTGACGTCCTGTGCTCCACCGGATCATCACCTAACGCCGTCACTCCACCGGACCACCACCTGATGCCCTGTGCTCCGCCGGATCATCACCTAACGCCATCACTCCGCCGGATCATCACCTGACGCTCTACGCTCCGCCAGTCTTTCACTTGAAGCTCTCTTCTTTGTCAGGCCATCATTGAAGATTCTCACATTTGCCAGACCTTCATCTAAGGCCCGAAGTTTCTTCCTTATCATCATCTAAGGCCTGAAGTCCTGCCAGACCATTACTCGACATTCGGACTTCTATTGTACAATTGCTACTTGTAATCTGATCGTCCTTAGAGACAAATCAGGCCATTGTAACCAACTCAAGTTCTAGTGAAATCTTTTCAACTGGGCTAGGCCCCGTGGTTTTTCCCCTTTCAAGGGTTTTCCACGTAAAAAATCTTATGTTCTTTGTGTGTGAACTGGATATCCGTATAACGCTAAGACGAACAATTAAAACTCTATCGTCGCGTATATTCTAGTCCACAACAGTTTGACGCCGTCTGTGGGAAACAATAATCCCACTATCTTGAAGCATTATCGCCATGGTCAACAGGTGTAGTAATCGCATCTTTGGAGCCTCCCTCTCCAATTCACATCAATCTCGAAATCAGTCCTTGAATCAAGGACGTCAGGCATCTGCCTCTTTTCACCCTGGTAGTCGAAACCCTGTCGGAGAATGAACTTCAAGACCATCCCTGGAAGATCGTATCAGAAAGATGGAGGACTCGCATAATGAGATCCTTCAACTCCTACGAGAAACTCGAGGACCGACACTAGCACCTCAAGAAGATATACTTCTTCCTCGAGACCCACCAGAATTTGAAGATGTTCTTCATGTCGAAGTTCCCCTTCCACCATCAAGAATGCGTCCTCCAACACATCCGAAAAATGAGCTTGCTGACACAGCAAGCTCTACACATCCTTCGCGGGTAGGCCGCCAACATCACATTCCTCCGGATGCCCCCGAAGATTTAACTCGGTGACACATCGCCGAACTCCCCTGTAATGCCCTACGACATGAATTACGAAGACTAGTACGAGAAGAGTTCCCCGTTGAAAATATAAGACAATCCCTTCGTCATAGAGATTTTCAGGAGTCATCACCCCTGACTGAAGCCATCCTTCAACACCCTATTCCAGCAAGGTTCAAACTTCCGAACATCGATTCATACGACGGGACATCTGACCCGTACGAACATATCGATCACTATAGAACCATAATGCACATCCAACAAGCCTCTGATGCGCTTTTATGCTAAGTCTTCCCAGCTACCCTCAAAGGACATGCTCGAACATGGTTCTACTCACTGCCACCCCGGTCCATTCCGCTATTTGTTAAATTGGCCAAATTGTTTGTCGAACAATTTGTCGCCAACCGAAGAATGATTAAAGACTCTTCCCATCTTTCAGGGATACGTCAGAACGAGGGTGAATCTCTTAAAGAATACTTTCAAAGATTTTCCACAGAAGCCCGACAAATTCCAGTAGTAGATCCCGAATTGCTTAGAGGTGTATTTCTTGGAGGGCTTCGCCCGGGCCGCTTCTACTCGGCACTCATGCGAGAAATGGTCCATTCATATGCGGATCTAATCCATCGAGTAGAGGCCCAAATCACTGCCGATGAAGCCATCAATGCTCATAGGAAGCAATTCGAGCAGACAACAGGGAAGCGTAAAAATCCCCCAGGGATGGAGAACCCCCATCACAAAGGAAGAAACAAGGAAGCTACAATCTTCCTCCTCGACCCTCACAGCCGCGACAAGAATCTCGTCAAGAAAAGGAGTACACACCACTCAATACATCCCAAGCAAATGTATTAATAGCCATCCGGGATCAAGAGAACGTAAAATGGCCACACCCTTTGAAATCCAAATTCGGAAACCAAGAGCAATATTATCACTTCCATCGTAGCCGTAGGCACACTACTGAAGCATGTTGGCAGCTCAAGGAAGAAGTTGAGAGACTGATCCGGCAATGATATCTCCGACAATTCATCAAGAATACCCCAGCTCGAGATGAAGTTGGTCCGACTGGGGGGCAGAATCAACAACAAAGGCAGTCGATAAATAATCGCCAAATAGTGGGGGAAATCGGAACCATCGCTGGGGGCCTATCCACGCCTTGTCAAGTTTGAATTGTGTAGAGCACAATAGTGCTACTTGTTTTAAGTATCGTATGTCTTTAGTATTGTGTGACTTAAGTACTATTTGTCTTTAATTTTGAATATTGTTTGTGGTGCTTGTAGCTTCCCCCTCCCTAAGCTATCTTAAGGCGCTATGCTTTTATTTAATGTCGTAAGACTTTATTTTCTTTATCTTCTTCGAGTAAAATTATATTCGCACAAGCTGTGAACTTTAATATCCTTGATTCGAATAAATACATAATCGTTATTATAGCTCAGTAACCAAATGATCAATCCCAGCGGGATTCGATCCGACCTCTTCCACACAGGTTAACGTCGTCGAGCAAAGGCTCCGACATACAACCTCGGATAGGTCTCACATCCTTTGTGGATTCTCTCGACCTCTTCCACACAGGTTAACGTCGTCGAGCAGGGCTCCGACATATAACCTCGGATAGGTATTACATCCTTGGTGGATTCTCTCGACCTCTTCCACACAGGTTAACGTCGTCGAGCAGGGCTCCGACATATAACCTCAGATAGGTCTTACATCCTTGGTGGATTCTCCCGATCTCTTCCACACAGGTTAACGTCGTCGAACAAGGCTCCGACATACAACCTCGGATAGGTCTTACATCCTTGGTGGATACTCTCAACCTCTTCCACACAGGTTAACGTCGTCGAGCAAAGGCTCCGACATACAACCTCGGATAGGTCTTACATCCTTGGTGGATTCTCCCGACCTCTTCCACACATGTTAACGTCGTCGAACAAGGCTCCGACATACAACCTCGGATAGGTCTTACATCCTTGGTGGATTCTCTCAACCTCTTCCACATAGGTTAACGTCGTCGAGCAAAGGCTCCGACATACAACCTCGGATAGGTCTTACATCCTTGGTGGATTCTCTCAACCTCTTCTACACAGGTTAACGTCGTCGAGCAAAGGCTCCGACATATAACCTCGGATAGGTCTCACATCCTTGGTGGATTCTCTCGACTTCTTCCACACAAGTTAACGTCGTCGAACAAGGCTCCGGCATACAACCTCGGATAGGACTTCTACCCGACGTCAGACTTCTCATTGTCGTCGAACTTCTGCTCGTCATCGGGCTTCTACTTGTCGTCGTACTTCTGCCCGTCGATGCACTTTCGTCGGTCTTATACCCGGCGTCGGACTTCTGTGTGCCGTCGGACTACTAACCGTCGTCAGACTTCTACCCGTCGACGGACTTTCGTCGGTCTTCTACCCAACGCTACACCTTTACCTGACATCAGACTTCTGTCTACCGTCGTACTACTACCTATCTACGAACTATTGCCCGTCGATGGACTTTCTTCGACCTTCTACCCGACTCAGTACTTCTACCCAACGTTGTACTTCTACCTGCCGTCGGACTACTACTTGTCGACGGACTATTACCCGTCAATGGACTTTCATAAGTTTTTTACCTGATTCAGTGCTTCTAACTGACGTCGGACTTCTGTCTGCCGTCAGACTACTACCTGTCGATGGACTACTGCCTGTCAAAGGACTTTCATCGGTCTTCTACCCGATTCAGTGCTTCTACCCAACATTGGACTTCTGTCTGCCGTCAGACTACTACATGTCGACAAACTACCTCCTGTAGGCGAACTTTGGTTGGACATATACCCGACATCAGACTTACGCCCGTCGTTGGACTTGCGCCCGTCATCAAATTTCCAATCTCCTTCGCTCATCGACAACTGTTCTTTCAATCTACATCAACGACTACGATCCTTACTACCTCCTTCACCGACAACGGTCCTTGCAACTTCCTCTGCCAAATACTGTCCTTACGACCTCCTTCTCCAACTACGGTTCTCCTCGACCTCCGTTGTGAACCAACTACGAATCTCTCTTGGTTGTAGGATCTCTCACAAGAAAAAAGGGTCTCTTCAACTCAGTGAGGGACCCTAGAATTGCACAAGGGATATTGCCTCCACAAGACCAGGGGAAGGCCTCACCTTGAGGAGAATGAGAAAGAAAAAAGGGTCTCTTCAACTCAGTGAGGGGCCCTAGAATTGCACAAAGGATACCGCCTGCACAAGACCAGGGGAAGGCCTCAGCTTGAGGAGGAGGAAGAAAAAAGGGTCTCTTCAACTCAAGGAGGGACCCTACTATTGGACAATGGAATTGTCCAAAGGGCAGGGGAAAGCCTCTACTAAGAGAAGAGAAGGAGAAGAAAACTCTTTCTCACAAAGAGGGACCCTGCTATTGGACAATGGAATTGTCCAAGGAGCAGAGGAAAGCCTCTACTGAGAGAAGAGTGGAGAAGGAGAAGGTGCAAGGATTAAGGCCCTATGAGGGGTCTATTTATAGGAAGAATTAGGAGTTGGAGGATTAAAAATAAAAAATAAAAATAAAAAACTCTCCCACTCTCCCTCTCTCTCTAAAAAAAAAAAACTGTAGCGGCACTGTAGCAACCGCTGGCGGGTACTGTAGCGACCGCAAGTAACAATGCAGCAACCGCAAGTGATGTGCAGGGGGCTGTACTGTAGCAGACGGTACTGTAGCAGACGGGTACTGTAGCAAATATTTGGTACTCGATTTTCATGCATAAATGTCCAAATTGAACGTTTTTGGAGTCCCCAAAAAGGTTTTTCGACGTTCTGGATCCAATTTTGTCACTTTTAGAGCTCAACGGGGCCTCTATAATAACGTTTAAGCAAATTTTTATTTTGGAACTCAATTTTTTGCGATTCGGTCAATATGAAATGTCAACACATATATTTTCGGACTTCTGGAGCTTCAACGTCCGAAAATAGGGGGGCAACTGATACGCCGTCCAAAAAATTATCTTGATCGGGCACGAATCTCGAGGCAAAAAGCATGTTGGAAACTTCAAAATTTAAATTCGAGATCATCTGAACTCTGATTTCAGCGAGCTTACAGTCAAACTGAGCGTCTCAAAAATACGAACCCAACGACACCAAATTCAACTCAATCCAAGTCCAAATGAGTCCAAATCAAGGACCCGAAGCGCTGTTGGAAGCTTCATAACACTGTTTGAGTTCCAAACCGTCTTCAATTTTTACGAGCTTATACTCGAATCGAACGGCTCGACGAGACGAATCAAACGAACCCAAGATCGATGAATTTTGACATCTCTAAGACCTTCAAATATCCAATGAACAGTGCACGATCGTAGGATTCAAGATCAACCGTCAATTCAACCACTCCCAACTAACCCTTGATCCTCCACCTATTTACGGGCTATGTCATTCCCAAAATCTATAAATAGAGCCCCCTCTTCTCTTGAAAGAGGACGCCCCAGAGCTTAAGGAAGAAAGAGAGAGATCGGAGATCGCTCTTACCATGGGCGGACCCCTATTGACTTGAGGGGGGGCAAATAACCCCCTCAAAAAAAAATTTTTTATTTTAGAGGGATTGTTTGGAATATTTTGGGTATTTTTGGTATTTTGCCCCCTCTCAAAAAAATTTTTTGCCCTCATTTTATAAATCATTAGCATCTTTGCCCATCCCCTACAAAAAAAATAATTTATCCACCCTAAAAAAATAAGCTGGATCCGCCCCTGGCTCTTACTTCTTAGCCTCCTCGACCACCGCCGGAGTTTTGCCGGACCACCACCGGAGTTTCGCCTGACCACCGCCGGAGTTTCTCCGGACCACCGCCTAACGCCGTCACTCCGCCGGACCACCACCTGACACCCTGTGCTCCACCGGACCATCGCCTAACGCCGTAACTCATCCGAACCATCACCTGACGCCCTGTGCTCCACCGGACCACCGTCTAACGCCGTCACTCCATCGGACCACCACCTGACGCCCTGTGCTCCACCGGACCATCGCCTAACGCCTGTGGACCTCCGAAAGAACACCGCGCGAACGGGTCGATTGGAAGGGACAGATTGGATCGTGCATACGACTAACAATTGAGGATAGAGGCTGACGCCAACACACCTCGATGGGTAGCAATATACACGACTTAATCACGGGTTTCCCCCACCCGATGCAAGAGCTCGAATGGGGTTTAGTAGATGTGGGACCGAGTTTCCCACGGGCGCAAGCCCCCATGGTTAATTATATCCCAGGCCGGAGCCTGAGAAAACTCTCGATTAAGGATCATACATTATCCTCTCCTAAAGTGGGATCGGCACGAGGGTACCGACTAGGAAATCCTACTCAAAGGGAAGAAAGGTCCGAAGGGCTGAATCGACATGCGTGGCTCAAACAAACATTCAGAGGCTCTAGGGTACTATAGAGAAACTGGAGAAAATCAAAATCAAACATTCGATCACATGCGTGAGAGAAGGATGGAGGTGGCGTCATCCTATGACGCGGATAAGTAGGATTTATAGTCCCTAAAAGGAAGGGACCTACCTACTATTTAAGGCGTACTACGAGACCGAATGTAGTAGCCTCGAATCCTAAATCTAGGTTGGGCTTAGTGTTCGACACACACTAAGATCAGTGTCCTAGCTAATGCGATGCAAAGATCTGGACTTATCCCGGCCTGGATTGGGGGAGCCAGCTAACCACCTAGTCGTTTTAAAACCATGATATCAAGTCATTTATGATAGATGGATGGGTGGCACAGTTTATTGGAAAGAGGACCGACATCTAGAGAATTTCCTAAGTGGTCCTAAACTTATGTTGGGTGAATGCCCCTAGCTAATGCAATTAAATTTTAATTAGTTGTTTACTAATGCAATGCATGCTAGTTGAAATGTCAGCTCATGAATGCTTTAGATTTTAAAAAACATGCTTAATATAAAATAATTTTTAGAAAAGACTGAGTCTCCCTAGGTCCGGCACTTCATCCTCATAGGCCAGATTATCCGGACTCTACCCGCAGGCAGGGAGATGTCTTATTAGAAGGAGAGAGAAGATGCAGTAATATGCATGCGACCCCGGACGATTCCGGTAATTCCCTATGTTCGTTGGGTTTCTATGTTATTTAAAGCCTTAAAATATTAGAAAATTAGTTATGAGTATAAAAATTTTATAATCCTTAAAGAGTCTAACGATATCCAGGCGAAAACAAAATCGGCATGCAAGAAAAGAAACCTAAGAAAAGTAGACAATTTCTACTGCGCAATCTGGTAAACACATCAATATAAATCCAACAAATCAAATAAATGTCCATAGGCCAACTGCCCTTTAATTACAACCCAGGGTATGCAGAAAAGTAAAGTGGCTGGGCACCACTGCCAACAACCCGGATTTCTAAGCCTATGACAGACGCCAACAACTTTGAGTGGGATATTGGGTCTTCAAATCTTCAATATCTTCAGTCTCCTGGGTATCCTCTCCCTGGACTCCTTGGATCACTCCTCCTTGGGCTCCTTGGATCCGTCGTGGCTTGAATATCCAAACGAAGAGACAATTCTCCCAAACATGGGGTGTATTGCCTTTTCTCTTTAGATATCTAAAGTCATCCAACTCGATCTTCCAAATGGAAGAAGACTCTCCCCTTAGGGATGTCTTCTTCTTTTGGAATTCGAGTTGGATAAGAATATCCCAACTCGAAGTTGTTTTCACAACTCTTAACAATTATTACATATAAATTACATGAATTGAAAGCAGTAAATCTAAGAATCCCTGCAAGGTTATCCTAGTAAAAATCATCCCAAGCAATTTATATGGAAATGAAAATGCTAACACCATTGACCCTGTGCCAAGCCATGCTCTTAATTATGAGGGCTAAGCAACTCCATCTGTGCAGTTATAATTATTAATTTAGCCCTCATTTTTATTTAGGGGGAGCTGAGCAAGCACCTGCATAAAATATTATTAGAAATAATCATAATGCTCCCCCTTTTTATTAGCTTGAGCATGACCACCTGCACGGAAGAACAGTATATATATGGCGTTCCTAACCTAGGGGTAAATCTAGCGCTCACATCCAGAGTGCAGAGAAAGTAAGCAAACACACCAATCATTTTTCAAACAGCATGCAATGAAAACCACGGAAAGCTCCGGCACACAGCAGAAAAATAAAACCCAACGGCCTAACCTAGATCTAGAAGTGGTGCCCTAGCAAACCATTCTATGTGTGTGTAAGGCTAGTGTGGTTTGGATAAATCCTAAGTGGGGTAATTAGTTGAAATTATCTAGAGTTCAGGTATGTTGGGGGTCTAAAAAGGATGTTTTAATTGAAATTCAAATATTAGTGAATTAGATCCATTTTGATTATTTTAGTTTGTTGATCAGTTCTAAGAACTAAGGGTATTCATGTTTGAAGTTTGAATTGTATTAGCCAATTTTGGAAAGTCCTGGGTCCTCCTAGGAACTAGACTAAGGGTCCAAAAAGTCACTATGAGAAAAAGGCTAAGTCTGAGTCTCCTATCACCTTAGGAAAATACTAGACCTTAATACGAGTAGTTAGACAGGTAGTAGGCTGGAATTGGAGTTCTCTAGACAAAGTTATGAATTTTCTAAGTTTCGAGCCCTAAACTATAGGTTGGGGTTGACCAAAAAGTTGACTTTCTAATCTAAGCCTATTTCTGGAAACCTAAAATTTTTAATAAATACTAGGCCCTAATTGGAGTCTAATGCAAGTGAGTTTGCCTAATTTGAAATTTTCTACAATTAGTTATGAGTTTTCTAAGATCAGGGTATTTAAAGGAATTTTCTAAATTAACTAAGGAAGGACATTTTTTACTGTTTTGCTCCAAACAAGCTCCAAACTGATTGGAATCACTCCCAAAGATCAGGGATGACCTAAGAAAGTGTTCCCAAGTGTTTGGAGAAAATTTGGGATTTTTAATAATTTTTAATAATTTATTAGGGGCAAAACGGTAATTTCCACCTATGGTCAAATTATGGGTCAACCTGGAGTCAAACTAGGGAGCCCTATTTATCTAAGGTCAAGAGTCATATTTTGGTCAATTTGAGGTACGGTGGGTAATTTTCTGACCTAATGCGTAATTATTGCATTTTTCGGAAGGTCTCGGAGCCTTATTTAACCAGTTAATTAGGGTTAGTTAATTAAGGGATCTAGCAAGCCCTAAAAAATCCTAGAAAATTCAGTTATGTTTTAGATGTCACTAAGTTTAAGTGTTGAGGTTTTGGTGTCAATCCGGGATCTATCTTAGCTCCTAGAAAACTTCTAAGTTCGCTAGACAGGTCCTTAATTATTGTCCTTAAGGTGTCACTACGTTATGTGGGTTTAAACTGAAGTTCATACTAACCCTCAAGGTAGTAAATGCATGGAGTACATAAACAAAATAAACACGCCATGTCCTTAAATCTAGGAGAGCCTAGACTAAGTGCTTGTGGTGCGACGACCTACACATGCAATCTACGAAAGATAAAAAGTAAAAACACCTAAAGAAAGGATTAGTGAATGATTAGGACTCAACCATTCACTAACCTACTCCCCCATGATTGCTCTTCATTCATAGAACCCATGTTTAAAATTTCATGCGGTAGCGGATCTCCCGGAATTAAGAGATTTAATATATAAATAGTTTCAAAAATAGTTTTAAAGTACTTAAATATATGTATATAAATTTTGGAAATTAAGATAATTAAAAATAAGTTAAATTATAATAAATAGGTGTATGGGAGACCCGCTGATCACTCAATCGACGCCTCAAAACGATTTAAAAATAGTTTGTATCCTGAAAATAATTATTATAATTAATATTTAATATAAAAAATACTCGAATAATCGAATCCAAATAGTGATCTATCAAAACAGCCAAAATCAAGGGCTGGAAATGGTTCCAAAACATAAAGCTCGTCTTGCTGAAAAGAACGAGGGGCCGCACATAGAAATCCGACTTAAAACGACGAAGATATGGAATTTCAAAGTTAAAGAGGAATAATTAATTAATTTTAAAATAGGGCAGCTGGCTGTTTTGAAAATAACTGCACACAAACCCAAAAATTTCAAATAAAACCAATTCCAGAATGTGTAGAATCTAAATACGTTCAAAACAAGACGTTGTACGTTAAAATCGGGTTTAAAACGAAGGAGTTATGCAATTTTGAAGTTTAAAGCAATAAAAGGGATTTTTTTTTAAATAATTAAAAATAAATAAGATTTAAATATATATACATTAAAATATATAATAATACTAATGATAATAAAAGACAAAACAGCAACTTAAAAAAAATGATAATTAATATAATAAATAATTATTAAAATAATAATATAATAATAATTAAACTAAAATAATTATTTAAATAATGTAAAAGAAAAAAGGATTTTGCTGTTTTTAAAATAAATTAAAATCTATGGTTCATTTTAATAAAAAAAAATTTTATCATGTAGAGGACGACGATACGAGTCCAACGAGGTATTGTACGCGAAAATCGGACGAAAAACGAATTTTCTACGTATTTTAGAAGAAATCTGGATTAAAAAAGATTTAAAAAACAATTTTAGAATTAAAAATTCGGCGGCGGGCCCGGTCTGACACGTGGCGGCTCGGGGTTCGGCGCGCGGTCTGCGGCCAATGATTGGCGCCACCGCCAATCATTGGGCAATGATTGCGGCGGCGGCGGAATAATCCCGCGCGACTTAACCACGTCAGCGCGGGATCGGGGCCGTCCGATTGGCGCGGCGTCGAAACGGGCGGCGGAGATGCAGCTGGACAAACCCGCGGTTCGACCTGAGCTCCCGCGGTCGGACAGCCACGCGGTCCGACTGGATCTGCACCGTCGATCGGCCAGATCAACGATCCAGAGAGCGCCCAACCTGGAACAAGCCGGACCGAGAGCCCTAAACAATATTTTTGAAATTTCTCTCGATCGGGTGGATCAATCGCAATGAAACTTTAGATACGGCTTGTAATAGGGAAGAGCATCTATGGGGAATAAAAAACTCGTCCTAAAACGCGTTATAAAAAGAGTTATTTAGATCTAAGTGTGCTAGACTAGGGTTTGAGATATACCTCAATCCACACGGTGGATTCGGGAGATCTTGGTCATGTTGGACTCGTGGGATCCTCAAGAACAAGTTCTTAGTTGACGTCGAGATCCGAAACTCGCTCTATCGGCCGGGATTCGTCCTTGAGCTCAAAATGCCTCGGGTTCGCCGGAGGATCGTCGCCGGCGAGGTCTGGACGTCGGGGTTTGGTTCTAAAAAGTGGAGGGAAGTCGTGGGAGTGCTCTCACAAAAATCTCATAGCCTGAGGCGGTCTCTAGAGAGAGGGAGAGCAAAAAGATCCTAAATTGACCTTGATTTTTGATATTTAAAGCCCCTAGACCTAAGGTGGACGGCCTAGATCTAATCCTCAGCTAATTGGGAGGGAAATAGGTCGGTTTTGGCCGTGGATTGCAATTCAAAACGAAGGAGGCTTTAAATTCCATTAATTAGCCATTAATCTCATTTAAATAGGTGATTATAACCTATTAATTGCCAAATTTGACTAAGTCAATGCTTGACTTAGTCAAATCAGTCAATTAGGTCAATAGGGCATGAAGATTGAGCCATTAAATGGATTCGATTCGATTTGGATTTGAGTTGGGCTCAAAAAGGGCTTAATGGGTCAATTTTGACCCATTAAGACTCGGGTTGACCAAGTCAAAGGTTGACCTGGTCAACTCAGTCCACCATGCCCATGCTTGGGAAAAATCGAGGTCAACAACGCCGTCACTCCATCGGACCACCACCTTACGCCTTGTGCTCCACCGGATCATCACCTAACGCCGTCACTCCACCGGACCACCACCTGATGCCCTGTGCTCCACCGGATCATCACCTAACGCCGTCACTCCGCCGGATAATCACCCGACGCTCTACGCTCCGCCAGTCTTTCACTTGAAGCTCTCTTCTTTGTCAGGCCATCATTGAAGATTCTCACATTTGCCAGACCTTCATCTAAGGCCCGAAGTTTCTGCCTTATCATCATCTAAGGCCTGAAGTCCTGCCAGACCATTACTCGACACTCGGACTTCTATTGTACAATTCCTACTTGTAATCTGATCGTCCTTAGAGACAAATCAGCCCATTGTAACCAACTCAAATTCTAGTGAAATCTTTTCAACTGGGCTAGGCCTCGTGGTTTTTCCCCTTTCAAGGGTTTTCCACGTAAAAAATCTTGTGTTCTCTGTGTGTGAACTGGATATCCGTATAACGCTAAGACGAATAATTAAAACTCTATCGCCGCGTATATTCTAGTCCACAACACTCATAATCAATCTCATTTATTTCTTTTGATTGTTTAATGATGGGCACTATGATTGCATTATAATTTGCTTAAGACAATAAGACATAACTTACTAAGAAATTAATACTATTTTCTTTCTTCTTACCTCTACTTCCAAAACATATGGCATTATATTGTTCAATATGATAATTAGCATAATCATACAATGATTTAGATATTGGTAGATACACTATTAAATAAATAATATATTGATAGATACACTATTAAATAAAAAAATATTTGTGAAAAAAAAAATTAGAGTTGCAAATTATTTTAACTATACTATTCTAATTTCATGTTATCATTCACATGAATAGAAAGCCGATGTAATTATCTCAAAGAAAAGTTGTCTAAACTCAATTAATTTATTTGAAATTGTCTTTTAATATATATGAAACGGTGAAGAGAAGGTGCGTTGATGCCTTGATAGTGAGATTTAACTTTGATAATTCAAAATTATTAATTAATATTAGATTAATTATAAATTGAAAGGATAATATTTTACATTATATTAGAAGAGTAAAATGAATGATTAAGATTTGAAAAGAAACTTTAGCCCATTTCATATATAATATAATGGTAGTACAGCTATTAAAAGGCCATGTCATCCAGAGGCGGAACCACCTTGTGGTCAGGAGGGGGGGCCCAAAAAAAAATTAAAAAAAAAAAAAGATTATATGTTTTTTTTAGGTAATTTATCCATCTTCATTCATTTTTTTAGCCTTTATTACAAGGATTTTTAGACAATCCCCCCCCCCCTAAAAACTTTAAAATACTATGATCTTTAGATAATTGCCCCAATCAAATTGTAAAGATAATCCATCATTGAATTCCATAAATATCCTTCAAACCAAAATTTGTTTCAGGGACGCTGCCCCCAGAAACCCCCGCATATGTGCCTCATAAGTTTAACCCCCCCCCCCCCCCCCCCCCCCCCCCCCCCCCCCCCGACGAAAATTAGGGCTGGTTTCGCCCCTAATGTCTTGCACAATAAAACACTACGAAATGAAACCTTCATCATCTGATATGCCTCCGAAAAACTTTGGAATATAGCCATTGATCTATAGTTGCTCATTTATCTCATTAAGAACCTCATATATATATATATATATATATATATATATATATATATATATATATATATATATATATATATATATATATATATATATATATATATATATATATATATATATGACATTTTCAAGTAGTTTAAATTATTGAAGAAGTTGATGTTGGCATTTCATGCTACTTTGCTTAAAGTTCTGTTATTTATTTATCCTGGCAACTATGTATTGGGATGATAAGTTAATGGAAGAGTTCCTTTCTTCATTAGCTCGAGATATACTATATAAATGAATTTTATAAATACATGAGGGATGTTGTACTCATGAAAATAGCTTGAAGGATTATGTAATTTGCACATGATTGGACTTAATGGAAAATAAATTGAATCCATAGAAATGGTAATATCTGAAAAGCTGTTAATAAAGAGTAGTGAAATTGTATGTCATTTGAATTGAGTTTTAGAATGATTCAATTTACTCATATTTAATGAAAGTCAAGTATTTGTTTATTTTTTACATCATTTCATGTATACTTCGCATCAGAGGTGACTAGTAAGAAAATCAAGAAAAAATATTACTTTTGGTAGGTGTGTATAAATCTTTGGGAGGCCAAGGTGACAGAGATACTACATCCACTACCGAGCAGCTGACAATCTCACCGGAGTCCACATCGCGCTCAAAGCTTCAGACGGCGCCTGCTCCATCACTCCTATAAAAGCATATCTTTATGTAACTGTCTTGGGTACTTTCGTAATTAGCCATGGTAATGGTCGGCTTATTTAAAGACGTGTAATCTTGTCTCAAATTAACTAATGAAGATTATTGTTCATCTTCTTCTTCCTCGTGTTGCCTGTGTCTACTCGGTATCCTATTGAGTTTCACGACCTCATCATGGTATCAGAGCTTTTCGCCTAACGGCTCTACCTCGCTATGGCAGATTCCTCTGCTTCTACTCCAAACACTCCACCAGCAGCCGTCGTAACGTCGGAAGCTATCACCACATCTCCAGATGTTGTGATTCCCCCCACTCTCAAATTTCTTCTAGCCAATATCAAGAACGTTATCAACGTTCAACTTCTACCTGAAAATTATCCGACATGGCGTTCGGCGATTCACAAGTTATTTGCAGCAAATAACTTTTCCGGCTACCTCGACGGAACCATCTTATCCCCACAAAAACATCTCCTTACTGCAACTGGCCAGCTAACGCTCAATCCCCAATATTCTACCTGGACCTTAATAGATAAGAATCTCTCCGTTGCTCTGTTTTCCACTATTTCCCCTACTATTCTTCCTTACATCCTCTCCTTGGAAACTTCTTCAGCCATTTGGAAAACTTTAGAGCAAAGGTTCTTCTCTACCAACCATTCCAGGGTAATACAACTAAAAAATGAGCTACATTCACTCTCTATGCTCAACAAGACTATGACTGACTATCTTGCATCCATTAAAAATATCGTCGATAACATTCGCGCTGTCGGCGGTATTATAGACAATGAAGATATTCTTCATTACATTCTAAATGGACTGCCACCATCCTACCAGTCGTTCAAAACGACCATTCAGAGTTCCCTTCAGCCCATCTCCCTCGACGAGCTATACTCACTCCTTCGCAGCGAAGAAGTTCATCAGACCACTGATGCCGTTCCTGAACTATCATTCTCTAATGCCGCTCAGACTGACGGGCAACTGGCATTAGTGACCAACCGTGGTCGCTCTCGCGGCCGATCTTCCTACAATCGTGGTTGAAGTAGATTCCAATCCAACAATGCTGCAAGGTCTGCTCTCTGTTCTCCTCGGTTCGACGGTGACTGTCAAATCTGCGGTAAAAAGGGTCATTCAGCAGTAAACTGCTGGCATCGTGGCAACTTCAGCTATACTTCTCCTTCCTCCAGCTCCAATGTGGCTCTGGTTATAGAATTCGAACCTTCTCCATGGTATTTAGACAGCGAGGCTTCCGCTCACCTTACTCTAGACCCACTGCCTCTGCAACAATCAACACCATACACAGGACGTTATCAAGTCTTTGTTGGCAATGGGACATCTCTTCCCATTCAACACGTTGGCAACAGCATTCTTCCTACACCTACTCGTAAGCTCCACTTAAATAAACTGTTCCATGTTACTCATCTAACCCATCGCCTTCTTTCTATTTCCAAATCAACAGCTGATAACAATTGTTCAATTACCTTTGATAAAACTGGTTTTTATGTCAAGGATATAAAGACCAATCAATCTCTACTCCAAGGACACTCCCATAACGGTCTCTACCCCATTCCAGTTCAATCTTCCATTGTGGCTGCCTCTACCACCATCGCCTCTTATAGACCCGCGCTCGTCTGGCATCGTCGTCTCGGCCATCCGAACATCAAGACGATCGCAGCATTATCTAAAGCTTTTCCATCATTTTGTATTACGTCTATGAATTCTCTTTGTACTTTCTGTGCACTCGCTAACAGTCACAGATTACCATTTTCCCCCTCTCACCATGTATCAAGCTCACCTTTGGACTTATTACATGTAGATGTTTGGGGCCCTTCCCCTCTTATATCTTACAATGGTTTTCGTTACTTCTTGCTACTCATAGATGATCATACTAAATACATCTGGTTATTTTTACTAAAACAAAAATCTGAAGTGCCTTTAACACTCATTCATTTCATTAATACCATTGAAAAACAACTAAAAACTCATGTTAGAACCATTCGAAGCGATGGCGGAACCGAATTTCTCAATTCCACAGTTAAGTCATTCTTCCATACTCATGGCATTACCCACCAGATAACTTGTCCATATACTCCACAACAAAATGGAGTTTGCGAACGAAAGAATCGTCATTTATTGGAAACAGTTCGAACACTCCTCTTTGATGCTCAACTTCCATCCTCGTTTTGGTCTGATGCCGTCCTCACGGCCGCCTTCCTCATTAACATACTACCGTCCACTAACACCTCTAAATCACCTTTTCATCTACTACATAACAGGCCACCTGACTACTCCATTCTTCGCTCGTTTGGATGCAGATGTTTTCCCTGGACAAAATACATGTCTCCAAACAAATTATCTCCTAGATCTGTCCCCTGCATCTTTCTCGGGTATGCATTACAAAACAAAGGATTTAAATGTTATGATCCCGCCACTTCTAAAACAATCATCTCTCATCACGTCATTTTCGATGAATCTGTTTTTCCTTCTCTTACCGAACCAACCAGCTCAACACCTCCTCTTCCTTTCTTTCCACCTGCTAATATTCAATCACCCACATCAGCCTCTTCAAACACACCCAACTCATCTCCTATTCCGAATAATTCCTCAATGAGTCCAGCTATACCCACTCAGTCCCCTGCCAACTCTACTTCCTCCACTAGCTCCTCATCCATACTCAAACTAACCCATCCTATGCTCACACGATTTCAAACAGGCCATTTAAAACCTCGCGTTATACTAAATCTTTCCCATTCTGTTCATTCTCCTCCTACTTCTTTTACCAATGCCAACAAAGACCCAAATTGGCGTCATGCTATGTCAATTGAATTTCATGCTTTACAGGCTCAAGAAACCTGGACTCTTGTGCCACCTCCTCTTGATCAGCAGGTCATTGGTTGTCGCTGGATCTATCGTTTCAAGTATCTAGCTGATGGTACCATTGCTCGTCACAAAGCTCGTCTAGTTGCTCAAGGATTCAAA
Source organism: Dendrobium huoshanense (assembly GCA_016618105.1). Lineage (NCBI taxonomy): Eukaryota > Viridiplantae > Streptophyta > Magnoliopsida > Asparagales > Orchidaceae > Dendrobium > Dendrobium huoshanense. The sequence continues at coordinate 47,054,364 of CM028353.1, read as the reverse complement.
CAGCAACACGACATTGATTACTTTGAGACGTTTAGTCCCGTAGTCAAGCACACCATTATACGTCTCTTTCTCCTAGTTGCTATGCACTTCAATTGGGCAGTTCATCAACTTGATGTGATGAATGCCTTTCTTCACGGCAAGCTCGATCAACCAATTTATATGACTCAACCACAAGGCTTCGAGGATCCCTCATTTCCGGCTCATGTCTGTTTACTACACTAAGCGATCTATGGTCTAAAGCAAGCTCCTCGTCTTTGGTTTGCTACATTATCTTCATACCTCACCAGTCAGCATTTCACTCCCAGCTCTGCCGATCCATCCTTCTTCTACTATCACAACGGTTCAACACACATATACATCTTAATTTACGTTGATGATATCTTAATTACAGGGAGTGATTCTGCGTACATCTCCAACTTAATTTCAAAGCTTCAGACGACATTTCATACTCGAAATCTCGGCCAACTATCCAAATTTCTTGGAACTGAATTTACCAGGACATCTACTGGCTTTCATTTATCCCAAAAGTCCTACATTACTGATTTACTACACTTAGCTTCAATGTCCACCTGTAAACCACTCGCCACACCACTTCCCTCCAAATACCCAACTGATTCCTACCTCCAAACGCCATTTACTCAGCCAGACCTCTACCGCCAGTTAGCCGGATCCTTACAATTCTTAACCTGCACTCGTCCAGACATTGCTTTTGCAGTTAATAAATTGTGCCAACATATGCACAATCCCCTTCTTTTGCATTTCCAACTTCTCAAGCGTGTTCTTCGCTACTTAAAAGGCACTCTCGAGCATGGCCTTTTCTTACCAAAAACCAATTTACATCTCACTGCTTATTCCGATTCCGACTGGGCCGAAGATCAACTTGATCGCAAATCTACCACAGGCTATTGCCTCTTCCTCGGATCAGTTCTACTGACGTGGTCAGTAAAGAAACAAACCACGGTTGCAAGGTCTTCAACCGAAGCAGAGTATCAATCCATGGCTGCCGCAGCTACCGACATCATCTGGACACGTCGCCTCTATGAAGATTTCTTGATCACTCTACCTCCTACCGAGCTTTTCTGTGACAATATCTCTGCCATGTCGATCGCCTGCAATCCCATTTTCCACGCCCGAACTAAGCATATAGAAATTGATCATCATTTCATACGGAACTCAATTCAGGCCAAGCAATATCTCGGTTCAACACATCTCCACTCTTGATCAGCCGGCGGACATCTTCACGAAGTCTCTTTCGGCTAATAGGCTAGCTACATTGCGAGACAAGCTCATGGTCCTTCCGACCATCAGCTTGAGGGACGATGACAAAGATACTACATCCACTACCGAGCAGCTGACAATCTCACCGGAGTCCACATCGCGCTCAAAGCTTCAGACGGCGCCTGCTCCATCACTCCTGTAAAAGCATATATTTATGTAACTGTCATGGGTACTTTCGTAATTAGCCATGGTAACGGTCGGCTTATTTAAAGACGTGTAATCTTGTCTCAAATTAACTAATGAAGATTAATGTTCATCTTCTTCTTCCTCGTGTTGCCTGTGTCTACTCGGTATCCTATTGAGTTTCACGACCTCATCACAAGGTAATATTTTTGCTAAGTGAATTTCTTCATTGGTTGGATCTTATTTTTCAGAGATGATAAACATTTGTTCAAATGTCCAATTGGAAAATTAACCATCATAATATTGTGAAGCATAAGATCATTAGAGAGCACGATGTGTTATACTTTATTTTTGAATATATGGTATACTTTTGAACATAAGCTTGTTTCGAATTAATGTCAGAGAATGCTTAATTTTGTTTACCTCTTTGATTTCTTGTAGGAGTGCAATCTTTATCAATATATAAATGATACAAACAAGTCATTATTAAAGTTTGAATTTTGAAATCGGTTCATGTTTTTATAGACAAATCATTCTTTGCTCGATTAATTAATAAAGTCATGATTAAATAATAGTTGATAAGAAGCATTAATGAGTGATGATGAGTTGTCTGTGCTCTTTCACTTTCTTTATACATCAAGATTTAAGTGAAAAGAAGAAATCCAACTAAGATAAATAGAAGAAGCAAATGGCTCGAAGATTAGGAGTCCAATTTACAGTATGGATGGTTCTATTGATCTCAAAGGTAGACATGTTCTTAGATCAATGAGAGGTGGATGGATTGCCTATTATTTCATTGTTGGTAATCAATAATCTTTCTTCTCCAATTTCTTTTTTCATTTGTAATGTGTTATAATTCATGATGTTAGCATTTATCAAGAATATGGATCACTAATGGTACCCCACTGAAAGAACTACAATGCTTCATTTGGTTCTCATTTTCTTTGTTTAACTTAATTTCTTAAAATATAACTGGGAATGTCTAATATAAATAAATTAATATAAAAATTAATGATTTTTATGCACTTTATTTTTTCATCACTTCACTTCATAATCAAATTTACTAACTTAAAGAAGGTCGTATTTTAATATAACAATATGAATATTTTAGCTCAGTGCGCCTTGTGTGTTGTTCTTGGAGCTAGTGGTGTCAATATTTGACACGACACGAAAACCCGACCCAGACCCGACCCAAAAAATTCGGGTTGGACCCGACCCGATTTCAAAACGGGTCGGGTTCGGGTTCCAGAAATCGACCCGTTTAAAAACGGGTCGGGTTCGGGTTGCCCCGACGGGTTGCCGGGTCAACCCGTTTGACCCAAAAAATGTAGTCCGAGTCTGAGCCAGCCCGAGTCCGAGCCATCCCGCGTCCGCGCTCGCGCCCGACCGCGTCAGCGCTTGCGCGGTCGCGTTTGCGCAACACCCGCTTCGCTCGCGCTCCCGCGCTGCCGGCGCTCCGCCCGCGCTCGCGCAATGCGCGCGCTGCTGCCGCTCCGCGATGTGCTCGCTCGCACGTTGCCGATCGGTTTCGGGTCGGGTTAACCCGACAACCCGCCGGGTCGGGTTCGGGTTTAGATTTTCGACCCGTTTGCCTAACCGGGTCGGGTTAGGGTCGACCCGTTTGAACCCGGGTCAGTTCCGGGTCCGACCTGAACCCGACTCGTGACCCGAAATTGACACCCCTACTTGGAGCCACGGCTCATTTCAGATGTTGAGTACAAAAAATTAATACCTTTCACTGCTTCGGAAAACATGGAAGAAAATATGTAGTAGAAAATATGTAGTAGGAAGTGTACAATAACTGAGCTATAATATAAAACAAATTATTAGTCATAGTCCAATATTCAAGAGCTATGAAAGTTTCACATTGATTTAATGGTCTTAAGCCAACTAACACCTACCCACATTAACTTAAATAGAGTCAAGATGATGAGTCCAACAAGTTGGGTTAAAGAAGTTGAATCATAAATAACTTCTCTATAAAGATATCTTCTTTATGAAAAACAATTTTTCTGATTGATTAATACAATAATTGAAAATCATAGAGAATTTACATATCATAAACACTTAACCAATTATTGCTGCAATAACATAAATTATCTATTGTTTAATACAATAATTGAAAATCAAAGAGCATTTACTTATCATAAACACTTAACAAATTATTGGTGCTACAAAGAAATTTCTTGTTAACTGTAGGTGAGGTATTATTGCCATAAATGAGCTCAAATCAATCATCCCCATCAAAGAGCTTTATGGGAGATTGTTAAATTATTTGTTGATGTAATTTACAATATGTCTTATTCACATATTATTAAAAAAAATGATCGAAGAATAGTTTTGAGGACATTATTAAAAAAAATGGTGGAAGAAAACTTCTGAGATGTCCTCAATACTTTACCAAGAGGAGGATTGTGATTATTTCATTTGGTTGAAAAATGGTGAACACGTGTGAAATATTAATATATACATATGTAATCCTTTCTCAAAAAATCATCTACACTACTCCAGATCTATACAATCATAACATATATATTTTACCATGAGTACAAAAGAATATCTATTGATAGAAAGAAACAAGCTAATAATAAACCTAAAGAATATTGACTAGCCTTACGCTCTGATCATTTTCCCTAACCTTGAAAATCTTTAAATTACATATAGTTATTTTAAAATCCAACAAGTCACCAAAACCTGTAACCGAACTCAAAGCACACAGTAAATGAGCAATACATATGTTAGTAATCAAGTCATAACAGTGGCATTCATATGATTATTGAATTAGTGAAGAAAAAGTAAAGCTCACATATAGTAGCAGTATAATCTATAAAGTAGAAAATAATACGGTACATAAGCCAATAAAATATAATGATGGAGAAATCAATAAATCAATATTGGTGTTGAATTATTAAAGCAATCATCATATCATACTATCAATTAGTAGAAAAATTGTATAAAGAGGTAAACAAAAATATCAATAAAGATTGTCGAAATAATATCAATCTAGTAAAATCATGTAATGATTGTTTCGGGATAGAATCTACGCGGCGATAGAGATATAATTCTACGTCTTAGCGTTGCACGGATATCCAGCTCACAAAGAACACAATATTTTTTACGTGGAAAACCCGGAAAGGGAAAAAACCACGGGGCCTAGCCCAGTTGAAGATGATTCCACTAAAATTTGAGGAAAATACATTGGTCTGACTCGTCCTTGAAGACGATCAGATTACAGATATCAACTGAGAGTTTTACAAAATTTCAACGTCACTCCACTATCAGGTGGTGGTCCAGCAGCACTCCGGTGTCAGGCGGTGGATCGATAGTGGCACTTTAGTGTCAGGGGATACTTCAGCTTCGGATGGCACTTCGACGTCCCTTGGTGGTTCGTCGGTGGTGTGGTAGAAATACGGCGGTGTTGCGGCAATACTCCGGCGGTAGTGCGGCAAGACTATGGCGGTGGTGCGGCATCACTCCGGCGTTTCTTGGTGGTCCGGTGGTGCTGCGGCAAGACTACGGCGGTGGTGCGGCAGCACTCCGGCGTCCCTTGGTGGTCCGGCGGTGGTGCGGCAAGACTACGACGGTGGTGCGGCAGCACTCCGGCGGTGGTCAAGGAGGAGCTAGGCGGCAGGAGCTTTCTTCCTTCTCTTCCTTCTTCTCTCTTGGCTTCTCCCTCCTTTCTCATGAGGAAATGGACTGAATTTATAGAATTCTTGAGTGGCGTGGCTTAAAAATAAGTGGAAGATCAAGGGTAAATTTGAAGTGGTTCGAATGGACTACAGATCTTAATTCTTAAGATCATTCACCGTTCAATGGATATTTGATTGTCTTAATGATATCAGAATTTGATGATCTTGGGCTCGTTGGATTCGTCTCGTCGAGCCGCTCGATTCGACTATAAGCATGTCATGATCGAAGATCGTTTGGTAACCCAAATTGTGGTTTGATCCTTCCAAAAATGCTTCGAGTCTTTGATTTGGACTCATTTGGGCTCAGATTGAGTCGATTTTGGTGTCGTTGGGTTTGTGTTTCCGAGACGCTCAGTTTGACTATAAGTTTACTGAAATCGGAATTCAGATGATCTCCGATCTAATTTTTGAAGTTTTCAACTTTATTTTGCCTCGAGATTCGTGCTTGATCAAGACTATTTTTGGTGACGTATCAGTTGCCCCCCTATTTTTGGATGTTGAATCTTAAAAAGTCCAAAAATACTTGTATAATCTCAGAACTTACAATATCACAATCATATCTTTACAAGATAAAATTACATATTTGTATAAATATATACAAATATGATTACTAATTTAATTAACTAGTTAATTAATATCAAATCAATAACACTCGTTTTACATGAAAATAAAATTTCAAATTGCTCTTAAGCTTTGACAGCATATCTCCTCAACAGAAAATACATCTCATAAATGTTATATAGTTAAAAAGTTATACATACATTACCTATAATATATATAGAAAAGTTAACTTATATAATTATTAACCTTATATAATTATTATAAGGTTAATTATAAAAGTTATTAAAGTTAAACGTTATTATATATAATAAAGTTAATATATTAATATATTATTACTGTTATATATTAATGTTATTAACATATATTAATATATTATACATTAATATATATAACGTTTATACAAAACTTATGATTTAAACGTTTATATCAGTTAACGATCATAAACGTTATATAAAGACATTATAATCCTGGCAGTGGAACCATGGTTAACGTTTTATATTAACATATAACTTTATATGTGATGTTAACCGTAATATATTTAACTTGTATTTTTATAATAACGTTAGTATAACTATAAAGCCACTTTATATAACTATTATATAACTTAAAATTAATGGTATAATTTATAACGATTGTGTAACTTAAAATTAATGGCTCTTCATCTCTCCCTCACACCACTACAAATACCCACTTGGGAGTATGAAAATTTGCATCTCTCCCTCTCTTCTCTTCTTTCTTAAGCTGAGGCCTTCCCCTAGTTCTGTTCAGACGGGTATCCCCTGTTAAGTCCTAGGGCCCCTCACTGAGTAGGAATTTCCCCCTCTTTCTTTTCATCTTTCTCAAGCTGAGGCCTTCCCCTAGCTCTGTTCAGACGGGTATCCCCTGTTTAGTCCTAGGGCCCTTCACTGAGTAGAAATTTTCATTTATTTCTTCTTCTTTTTCAATATAGAGGTTATGACGGGTGATCACCATCCTTCGAGAAATCCGATGACTAAAGGAGATTCACGTCTTGCTGCCCAGAATGATGGTGAGAAGGGGTCTAGTAAGAAAGATGAACCGAATGATGTTGCGTCCACCGTTACTAGCGATTCACTGATCATCTTCTACAAAAAATTTCATTTTCCTAATGACCTCGTGGCGAAGGTTCCTAAAAGGTCGGATCGAGCGTTTCTCCCTCCACCAGGATATCTGACCATTTCTGAGTCTAGTTTGCAAGCTGGGTTGCGATTCCCCCCTCCTCCTGAGCTGATTGATATCTCTGTAAGGTGTGGAGTAAGTTTAGCCCAATTTTCGCACAGAGCTATGTCGGTAAGGATGGGGCTGATTGCATTCTTCAGGGATCGCGGAGCCGTTCTAACACCCGAGTATCTTTCGCGGATGGGCCGATTCATTGTTGATATACAGGGGCACGTGACCTTTAGGTCTAAATGGTTAGACATGCGCACCCGAGACCCGTTGAAGAGCTGGGCACATGCATTTTTCTATGTGCAAAATGATTGGGGCCTCATAGAGAAATGGGGGAAGATGAAGGATCTACCCGTCCCTTTGCATGTCGGAGAAGAAGACATCTTGAAGATTCTTAACATCCCTGATGTCAAACATCTTCTATTTGAGGTTCATCATTTGACCAAATATATTGAAGAAGAATTTCTATTCAAAGTGGGGCTGTTAATTCAAGCTGGGAGGTCAGAGGCAAATATGTTGAAGAAGTCTACTAAAGTTCACGAGCCACCTGGCCCTTCTTCAAAAGTTCATTCTAAGCGAAAGAGTGATGATCCTCAAGCCTTGCTGAAGAAGAAGAAATTGGAAGGAATTTCAACGAGCCCTAGCCAGGTTTCCCCTGACTCTTCTCCTGCAAAGTTACATGTTCTTGGGGATGTGTTGAAACATCAGTGCCTTGGATGTCGCAAAACTGATGACTTGGTGAGTAGCATCTTTTCAAACTTCTTTTTGTTGCATCAATTGGAACATTTTTTTTATGTATCCTCTTATTTTGTTTCAGCTATCACGCCACATGGAGCTTGAGGTCGAGCTTACTCCGACCTTAAACGAATGGAATGATGAATTTGTGAATGTGAAATATCTTCAAGGAGAGTATAAGTGGAAGTATGACCATAGAACCAAGGAGGTGAAGGTTCTAAAGGTGGAATTGACCGACTGTAGAACTGAATTGGCCAATATAATGACCACTACTTCTCTTAAGAGCCAGCAGATAGATCGACTCCAGATTGAACTTGTGGAGGCACAAACAACGATCACACAGCTTCTAAAGGATCAAAAGGTCTCTGGAGAGAAGGTGGTAGTTCTAGAAGCTGAAAATAAGAAATCTCAGACCATCATAGCTGAGAAGGAGTCCGCTTTGTTCGGCCTAGAATCTTCAAGAGTTATCGAAGATTTTAAGAATTCAATAGACTTCAAGATCATCATCCAAGATCACCTTCAGGAGGCTCGCGAGCATATATATAATGTAGAAGTGAAGGCTTTGGAGCAGCAGTGCCTAGATGAAAGCTTTACCCGAGGTTTCTTGAAGGGAGTTCGACTGGTACAACGCAAGGCCGGAGTTAAGATTGATGGGCTAACTACTAGCCAGGTTTCTGAGGATCCTTCTTCAAATTTGGGTGGAGCTGAGATTGAAAGCGAGCTGAGGAAGGTCTTTTCTAGTGACGATGAATCTGTTGATGTTGAGTGGTATTTTTCTTTTTATTAGTTGTATCATTTTATTTTTCTTAGTGATTATTATGTGTAGGATGTATAAATCCACATGTGCATTTTCTTATGATTTTATAAAGGGTTATTAATTCTTTTATCTCAAATTAACCAATGAAGAATATTTTAGTATTTTTACTCAACTTAAGTGAGTTTTTTTTATGCTGTCTTAGAGCACTTGACTTCTCCGAGGTTGTTAGTTATAGCACTCTCAATGCCTTTTTAACCTGTGTGGAAGAAGTCGGATTGGTTCTCCCTGAGACCAATTGTCCAGTGATCAAGATACATCTTTCTTGGATCAAGGATTTAAATATCTATATGACACCCACCAATGATGTTTGACCTTTCCAAGGTTGTTAATCAAAGTGTTGTTTGATGATTTTAACCTGTATGGAGGAGGTCGGATCGAATCCCTCTGGGATCGATCATCCAGTGATTGAGATGCAATAAAGATTGTGTAATTCTCAAATCAAGGATCTTAATGTTAGAGTTCACAGTATGTGTGAAATGGTTATTATACTTTCTCTTAGAGGAGAAGATAATATAAACGAGCAAAGTTTCATAATATTGGGTAACATCAAGCATCCATGTTATAACATAGGGATACAAATGATAGGAGACAAACAACACTCAACACTAAAGACAAGTAATATTATTATTCTCTACTGATAATATTTGTGAAGATTTTTTATGTTCTAGGTTCGGGGGAGCATCTTTCCCTCAGTATTCTTCAGCTTGAAAGTTTCAGGCTTCACCATGGCTACCACCAAGTAAGGACCCTCCCAGAGGGGGGAGAGTTTGTTACGTTGAGGACCTTTTCCTGCTGTCTCGATGCTACGTAGAACTAAGTCTCCAATCAAAATATGTCGAGGTTTCATTCTTTGATTATAATAACGGGTAACTCTTAGATGATATGCAGCAACTTTAAGCATTGCCACATCTCTTACTTCCAGAAAGAGATCTAAATTATTTCAGAGCTTCTCCTCATTTCTATTGAAGTCAAAAGCTTGGACTCTCGGGCTTGGAATTCCAATATCGACGGGAAGGACTGCTTTTATGCCAAAACAGAGATTATAAGGAGTTTCTCCTGTAGGAGTCCTGGAGGTGGTGCGATAAGCCCAGAGGACATTGGGGAGTTCATCAGCCCATTGCCCCCCAGCCTTCCCGAGGCGCGTCTTCAGTCCCTTCAGTATAGTTCGATTTGTAACTTCAGTCTGATCATTTGTTTGAGGATGGACCACGGCTGTGTGTACCAATTGAATGTGAAGATCCTTACAAAATGCTGTGAAAGTTTTTCCAGTGAACTGAGTTCCATTATCAGTAATGATCTTTGCCGGAATGCCAAAGCGACAAATTATATTTTTCCAAACAAATTGTTTGGTATTTGCTTCGGTGATTTTTGCCAGTGGTTCAGCCTCTACCCATTTAGTAAAATAGTCTACGGCCAAGATGATAAACTTTCGTTGTCCAGTAGTTATAGGAAAGGGTCCCATTATATCTATCTCCCATTGGGCGAAAGGCCATGGGCTTTGAAGTGATGAGATCACCACAGCAGGTGAATGGGTGAGGTTGGCGTGTAGCTGGCAATTGTTACATTTTTGGACGAACTCCAACGCATCTTGTTTTATCATGGGCCAGTAGAACCCTTGCATCATAATCTTAAGAGCGAGCACTTTTCCTCCTAAGTGTTCTCCACATATACCTGAATGGACTTCCCGTAGCGCATAATCAGCCTCTGACGGTGGGAGACACTTAAGATATGGCCCAATAAAGACTCGCTTGTATAGTTCTCCACTAATAATTGTGAAGTTAGCTGCTTTCCTTTGGAGTCACATTGCAACTGTCAAGTCTTCGGGCAGCACACCATTTTGTAAGAATGATAAGATATGATCCATCCAAGACGGCTATCTTGTCTCATCAATGGATTCCAGGGACCTTCAATACTCAGGAAGTGTATTTCCTCGATATATCTTCTTTTGAAGAGGTACATTGTTGCTGATGTAGCGAGCTTTGAGAGGGCGTCTACACGGGCATTCTGCTCCCGGAGTATATGGACAAATTGATACTTTTTTATGTGGGTAAGAAGTGACTTCGCTATACCACAATATTATGCCAAAGATGAATTATGGGTATCAAATTCTCCCTCAACTTGAGAGGCAACAAGTTGAGAATCAGTATGAACCATCAATTTTTTAACCTCATAGTTTATAGCCAATCGTATTCCTGCAATAAGAGCTTCATACTCAGTAACATTATTTATAGCAGGAAACTTCAGCCGAAGCCCATATTCGAAAGTGACTTGTTGTGGAGATATCAATAAGATTCCAGCCCCAGCACCAGAACTCCCAGAGGCTCCATCAATATATAATGTCCAACAAGGTGGAAGAGGAGGAGTGACTAGCGGTTCATCAGAGGCAAGGTTGGTACAATCGACGACAAAGTCTACAAGCACTTGTGACTTGATATCGGGTCTAGGAAGAAATTGAATGTCAAATTCTCCAAGTTCCACCGACCACTTGATTAATCTTCCAAATGCTTCAGGCTTTTGGAGAATATTTTTTAATGGGAGATTTGTGTAAACCCCAATCATATGAGCTTGAAAATAGGGGCATAATTTTCTGACTGAGAAGATTAATGTCAAAGATGTCTTATCTGCTAACGGGTAACGTATTTCTATTTCAGAAAGGACCTTGCTAACATAATAGACGGGACGTTGAATGCCATTCTCCTCTCGGATCAAGATCAAGCTTATAGCATGCGAGGAGACAATCATATATATGTACAACATTTCTCCTGGTACTGGCTTTGAAAGTAGTGGAGGTGTCACGCCCCAAGATCTAACTTGGAAAGAATATCAATTAACCGACCATTTACCAGAGTCATCTACACATCTCTAATTAAAAATAATCTATAAAAAGTCTATAAATTTAAAACATCAATATACAAGTCGATTCATCTCTCAAAACATCATGTACAATACTCAGGAACTATGCTATCAATACAAGTAAAGAAATCTATCATGTCCTGAGTACAAAAGAATCACCAATCGACCAAAAGAACAAAAACCTGTAGATCTGGGTCAATTCCTATCTCCTTCTCCCAAGCCCTGACCTGAAAATGTCAACCACATATAATGAGCTTTACAAAGCCCAGCAGGTCACCTAATACCTATAACTGAAGTCAAAGCACGGCAATGCTATCAATATGCATGTCAATCAATCAAATCCGTACAGTCAATGGTCAATGAGTCAATGCAATTCAGAAATTCATAGTCAATAAAACCAGTCAATGCAGCGGCAAGCAAATCGATACATCGACTCAATCAATCAATTATCGACAATCAAATCGATGATGTCTAATCAAAACGATCTATTCAATGAAATCAATCGAGAAAAGCAATACGATAAATCTCAATCTATTATAACAGTGAATCCATGCAGCAGTCAATACGGTGCAGAAATAATAGCAACATCAATCATATTAATAAATCTATAAGCAGCAATATCAATGAATCTATAGGCAGAAATTAATAAATCTATATAATATCCATATTCATGCTATCAATGCAATATCTATATCCATCCATGTCCATATCAATGCTCAGTAGTATCAATGCTCGGTAATCAATCGATGAAATCAATGAAATCGTACGATACAGTAAATCCGATCAAATCAATAAAGCATAAATAGATAAGGCAATACATCCGTAAATCAATACAGTAAACATGCATTTAAATACAATAATACTGAACAAGTACAATCAACTGGCTATATTGCTGTTGTAGAATCCATATTGCTGTTGTAGATATCTATACATTGGTTCTATCAATAAGAGTCGTCACTCTTTTCGCCCGTTGGCATATCAATAAACTCCTTATGACTCCCATCCATATATCCATAATCAATGTTTAAAGGAAAGCCCGTCGGCCCACCATCCTGTACAGGTCAATCAATCTCCAACCAATGTTCAACCAGGTTATACGTGTGTTCAGTATCAATAATCAATTCAATAGTCAATAGTCAATAGGCAATAATCAATTCAATAGTCCATATAATAACAATATAAAGCAATCACATCAATATCCATATGCACATCAGTCTAATCTATCAATTTCAGACAAATCAGAAAAACTACGAAAATCGGGCAGAGTAACGGCAGTCGATAAAATTTACACAAAAATCCTGCAAAAACCACTAATTTCCAAATTTCACCAAATTATAGTAGAATATTCACGACATCAATATAAGATTATTATTCTATAGAATCCAAATCAATAAGCATCCTGATAATTTTCTAATCAATTAAAATCGCGTAGAACCAATTCCGACCGATAAAATCTTCGTAGAACATAGTCGAATCGTGTACAATATTCATATCTATAACATTCTAAAAGTTGTGCGGTGAAAGTTGTGTCAATACCAAATCAGGTCCAAAATTCGACTACGAAAACACAAATCCGTACACAACTCAATCAAAAATCAATATCTTCGAAAACAGAAATAGGATTCAGAGTCCTTACCACGAGATCTATACTTTTCCCAACAGCGACGTCGGACGAAAAGCGCTCCGCGGTCTCCGAAAACCATCTTCCCTTCTCTTTTCCTTTCTCTTTCTCTCTCTTCAAATCTCAAATATTTTGAAAATGATTTTCTCTCTCCTCAAAACGAGTTGATTTATTTAAATCCATGAACTGATCGGCCCGGCCGATCGCCACATCGTCCAGGACGATGTAACCAAATTCCAATCGTCCAGGACGATATTTCAGGCCGATAATTAATTTTCCTTGGACGATAAAAACCCTTGCTCACTGACTTGTGCCAAGCACTGATCGTCCCAAGACGATCAAGAATCGGCCTGGACGATCCTGTCCAGAAATCATTCCAGACAGCACTCCAGAAATCAGCTGTTTTCAATGCACTGATCGGCCTGGACGATCTCAACATCGTCCTGGCCGATCCTGGGAGAAAAATCCAATTCATAGAGGAATAGTAAGGGAACGAGGTCTCACAGGAGGTGAGGACAGATAAATTTGGAGTTGTTTGAAAGCCTCCTGACATTCATCTGTCCATTGGAACCCTGAGTTACGGGCTCCTCTTAGTGTCTTAAAGAAAGGCAAGTATTTATCACCCGAGCGAGTCAAAAAGAGAGAAAGAGCTGTAATTCTTCCATTTAGACGTTGCACTTCCCTGATGCTCCTTGGGGGCACCATATCTCTTAGTGCCTTTATCTTTTCAGGATTTGCTTCGATCCCACGGTGTGTAACCATAAAACCTTGGAATTTTCCTGAGTTGACTTCGAATGCGCACTTGGCAGGATTGAGACGCATGTTATAGGATCGAAGGAGGGAAAAGCTCCACTAGCTTTCTTAACCATGACAACATTTTCCAACCATGCGTGATAGTGTACCTCTCGTATAAGCCCAACTTCAAAAAGTTTATCAACTTCCTCTTCGATGGCTTGTTGACGATCCGGCGCAAAATTTTATTTTTTTTGAATAATTGGCTTATAGGCTGGATTTATTTTGAGAGAATGCACAATTATCTTTGAGTCAACTCCTGGCATATCTGCTGGACTCCATGCAAAATGCCTTGATTTCTAAGTAGAAAATCCACGTATTCTCTCTTCTCCTCCTCTGAGAGCATGTATCCGACCTGTACTGTTTTAGATGGGTTCTCATCTGATATGGAGATACATATAAGGTCTTCGACAGGGGAAGCCCTCTGAGGGACGTCCTCATTTCGAATGTCAAAATTCTCAATACTTAGAGAAACTGATGGGCGTGGTTGAGCCTATCTCAGATAACACGATTGTGCTATTTGTTGATTTCCACGTACCATGCCAATTCCATGTGGGGTTAAAAACTTCATCTTGAGATGTGGAATGGAGGGAATAGCTCCAAAAATTGATTGTAGTGGTCTCCCAAAAATAGCATTGTAAGCTTATTCCGATTTTACTACAAAGAATTGGATTGGATGAGTAGCTTGCCGAGGAAATTCCCCAAGTGTTACCGGAAGGCTAATTGTCCCCTCTACTCGTACAGGTCGATTATCAAACCCATATAATGGTCCTGCGGTTGGATGGAGCTTTTCCCTCACAAGGCCCATACTAAGAAAGGTGGAGTAAAATAGGATATCCACTAAGCTCCCATTATCAACTAAGATCATTTTGACCATGAAGCATGGATCGCCAACACTACAGGAAAATCACGTGTTGCCGGCGGACATAACTCGTCGGTAAACGCTCAAAATCCGTCGGAAATTAATATTTCTGGCGGAGTTCCGGCGGATTTTTGTTCGCCGGTTACACGCGCGTCGAAAAAGTCATACCGGCGAAAAGTAGGCCGCCGGAAATATTTCCGGCGGAGTTCCGACGGAATTTTTCGCCGGTATAATTTCCGACGAATTATTTTGCGCCGGAAAAAAAAGAGAAAAAAAAAACTAAAAAAAAAATTGAACGCCACCTACTAGGCACCGCCAGCTCCCATCCCATGCGAACGGCCCCAACGGAGCTTCTCCGGCCAGCCCTACAATTTATTATTAATTTAATTAATTTAAGTTAATAATATTTAAAATTATTTAATTTAAGAAAAAATTAATAATTATTATTTAATAAATTATTAAAATTAATAAATAATTAAAATAAGTTATTAATTTTATAATAAATTAATTATTAATTTAGTAACTTTTTATATTATTTTAAAACACTTTAAAATAAATTATTGAAGTTATTAGTAAATTATTTATTATATTAAAATTGATTATTATAATTTTTCAAATTATTTATTTCCATAAAAATTTTAAATTCGCCGGAAATTCCGTCGGAAACTCTGCCGGAAAAAATCCGCCGGAAAATCCGTCGGAAATTCTGTTGAAAAAATCAGTCGAAAAAATTTGACCTCTATCCGTCGGAAATGCGCCGGGAAAACCGCCGGAAACAATTCCGCCGGAACTCCGCCGGAAAATTCCGCCGGTAATAGACAATTTTCCTGTAGTGCAATCCCCGCATTAATTACAAGTGGATCTTGATGTGGGATCTGAATGCCCTCTATATCAACATCATCAAAAGTAATACAATGGTCAGCACGAATTTTCTTTTGTGATGGCTCCTCGTTCACCGCAAGTAAGATTTGGTTCGATAATAATGGACCCCCAACGATAGTCTCGATCTCTCCAACCATTTGACGATTATTTTATGACTGTCTTTGTGTCGATTGCCCCCCAGCAGGAGGATTGTCCTTACGACCAGGTGGGTTTGTTATGAACCGACCAAGGTACCCTTGTCAGATTAGTCTCTCGATTTCCTCTTTAAGTTGTTTGTATGCTTCAGTTGTGTGTCCACGGCTACGGTGGAAGTTACAGTATTGCTCTTAATTCCCTAAGTTTGGCTTTAAGGGATTTGGCCACTTAACACTCTGTTCATCTCGGATGGCCATCAAGACATGTGCTCGAGATGTATTAAGAGTTGTATACTCTTTCTCTGGTCGAGGCTCCCGTCGAGACTGTGAAGGTCGAGGGGGCAAGTTATTACCCTATTTCTTCTTCCGCTGTGATGATGAATCACCATTCCCTGGTGCTTTTCTTACGCTTCCCAATTGTTTGCTCAAATTGCTTCTTATGAGCATTGATGGCTTCATCTGCTGAAATTTGTGCCTCCACACGATGAATTAGATCAGCATATGAATGTACCGTATCTCGTATGAGTGCTGAGTAAAAAGGGCCAGGACGAAGCCCTCCAAGAAAAACTCCTCTTAGCAACTCAGGATCCACCCCTACAATTTGTCGAGCTTCGACAGAGAACCTTTGGAAGTAGTCTTTGAGTGATTCTCCTTCATTTTGGCGGATCCCAGAGAGATGGGAAGAGTCCTTAATAATTCTTTGATTAGCGACAAATTGTTCGACAAACAATTTGGCTAACTTGACAAACGAAGGAATAGTTCTAGCTGGGAGTGAGTAGAACCACGTACGAGCTTGCCCTTTGAGGGTGGCAGGAAATACTTGACAGAGGAGCGCATCCGAGGCTCTCTGAATATGCATAATAGTTATGTAGTGATCGATGTGCTCATAGGGGTCGGACGTCTCGTTATAAGAATCAATACTCGGTAGTTTGAACTCTGCAGGAATGAGATGTTTAAGGATGGCTTCTGTTAGTGGTGAGGTCTCGTGGAAGTCTCACTGATGGAGAGATTGTCTTCCACCCCTGCCGGGGAACTCTTCTTGGACCAAGCACCTCAGTTCATGGCGTAAGACATTGCGCGGGAGGTCAGCAATGTGAGGATCGACCACGTCCTCAAAAATATCCGACGGAATGCGGACTAACTAACTGGGGCGAAAAGTATGGGTAGAGCTAGCAGTGTCGGCAAGGTCAACATCTTGTTGTGTTTTAGGATGACCCCTTGATTGAGGGATAGGGATGTCTGCCTGAACACGTTCGGGTTGAACACCTCTGGCTTGTGGATCTTGAGGAAGACGAATCTCCTCCTGCTCTGCTAACATCGATTGTCGGGCTCCTCGTAGGAGTTGAAGGATCTTCTTTTAAGATTCCTCCATTTTTTGGATGCGGTCTTCCATAGATGGTTTAGATGTTCCTTCTCCAGTATGGTTTTGCCCACCATGGTGAAAAGAGGCAGATACTTGACGTCCCTGATTCAGGGACTGATTCCTGGACATGTGAGAGTTGGAGCGAGAGGCTCCTTAGTGGCGATTACTACGCCTATTGGCCATTGAAGTAATGCTTAATATAGTGGGATTGTCGTTTCCCACAGACGGCGCCAAACTGTTGCGGGCTAGAATATACGCGGCGATAGAGTTATAATTCTACGTCTTAGCGTTGCACGGATATCCAGCTACAAAGAACACAATATTTTTTACGTGGAAAACCCGGAAAGGGAAAAAACCACGGGGCCTAGCCAAGTTGAAGATGATTCCACTAAAATTTGAGGAAAATACAATGGTCTGACTCGTCCTTGAAGACGATCAGATTACAGATATAAACTAAGAGTTTTACAAAATTCCAACGTCACTCCACTATCAGGTGGTGGTCCAGCGGCACTCCGGTGTCAGGCGATGGATCGGTAGTTGCATTTTAGTGTCAGGGGATACTTCAGCTTCGGATGACACTTCGGCGTCCCTTGGTGGTCCGTCGGTGGAGTGGTAGAACTACGACGGTGTTGCGGCAATACTCTGGCTGTGGTGCGACAAGACTATGGCGGTTGTGCGGCAGCACTCCGACGTCCTTTGGTGGTCCGGCGGTGGTGCGACAAGACTACGGCGGTGGTGCGACAGCACTCCGGCGTCCCTTGGTGGTCCGGCGGTGGTGCGGCAGCACTCCGGCGGTGGTCGAGGAGGGGCTAGGCGGCAGAAGCTTTCTTCCTTCTCTTCCTTCTTCTCTCTTGGCTTCTCCCACCTTTTTCATGAGGAAATGGACTGTATTTATATAATTCTTGAGTGGCGTGGCTTGAAAATAAGTGGAAGATCAAGGGTAAATTTGGAGTGGTTCGAATGGACGGCAGATCTTGATTCTTAAGATTATTCACCGTTCAATGGATATTTGATTGTCTTAATGATATCAGAATTTGATGATCTTGGGCTTGTTGGATTTGTCTCGTCGAGCCGCTCGATTCAACTATAAGAATGTTATGATCGAAGATCGTTTGGTAAACCAAATTGTGGTTTGATCCTTCCAAAAATGCTTCAAGTCTTTGATTTGGACTCATTTGGGCTCAGATTGAGTCGATTTTGGTATCGTTGGGTTTGTGTTTCCGAGATGCTCAGTTTGACTGTAAGTTTACTGAAATTGGAATTCAGATGGTCTCCGATCTAATTTTTAAAGTTTTCAACTTGATTTTGCCTCGAGATTCGTGCTTGATCAAGACTACTTTTGGTGACGTATCAATGATATATACATGCTAACTAATTATTCTATATTAGTATCAAATGTATATCATAATCACGTACTTAATATATCATGTGCTTTATCACATGCTCAATATATTATAGTGAATCAATATTATCAAACAATATTAGTATCTATATTTATAACATTAATAACCCAGTGGCAAGAGTAATAAAATAATAATATAGGTAACAATAAATAGGTGCATTAACAATAAATTTATATAGTAATATAAATAATTGTCGTAATAACATATATTTTAATAGCCACACTAAACAAGTAAGAAGTTCTAAGTATTATGATATTTTTTAATATTCAATAGTTTGTGGTCGGTAATCATCGGCTCAGTAAACAGAGTTATAAATATTTGCTCATCGACACACACTACGGGAAAACCCGTTAATACCGACGGATAAAATCCACCGTTACTATAATATATTCGTCGGAATGATGTGTTTCTGGCGCCCTTTCCAGCGGAATTCCATACGCCGGTTTGGCTCGCGTCGATAAATGTTGTCCGGCGTATATAATGCGCCGGAAATATTTCCGGCGCTTTTTCCGACACATTTTCGGCGCACTTTCCGACACATAAAAAAATGATGGCAGCCAGCGACTTTTCAACCGATAATTCCGACGAGATCGGCGCCGGTAATTTGCGTCGTAAGAGTCCACCGGTATTTATCGACGGAAAGAACGCCGTTAGTACGCCGTAAATAACCTGCGGGAATGTTTACGGCGCAAAATATGCGTCGGACAACGCCGGCGGATTAGACGCCGGAAAAGGTACCGAGAAGTTTCGGCGTACAAAGAGACGCCGGTATAATCGATACGATTCATTGTATCGTCGTTTCCGGCGAACGGCCGGCGCAAAATCCGCCGAAACCTGTAGCTTTGACAAAAAAAAAATTGTTTTCCCAACCAACAACCAAATTTCCACACCTGCAAACATATACAAATATCTATCCACAACAGTTTATAACAATTCAACAGATGCACAAAAACATAAATACTCATTAAAAGGAACTGTTCAATAGTAACAATCAACTTAAAACATCACATATTGTTCAATATTACAGATTCAAAGAAAATAAACAAGTTCATAAAATAAACTAAACTACTCTGAATCTGTGGACTCCTCCTCAACTGGAGCTACCTCTTTTCCACTCATATGCTCCCTCATTTTGCCCATTTCATCCAACAACTGATTGTGTTGCTCCTGCATCTGCATTTGAACCTGTGCTTGCAACTGAGCTTCCCAATCAGCTTGTGATTTCCTTACTTTTTCTAGCTCAGCTTGTAGGACACTTATTTGTTGAGCTTGCAAGGAGTTATGAGAATCGGATGTGAAGCTGGATGCAGTAGAGGAGGTCATCCCCTCGTATGCCTGAGCTTGTGCACCTAAATCATAAACTCTTCCATGCTGCATTCCTCTGACGGCCTGCGACCAGATGCGATACTCAAAAAACTCCACAGACTCGCTAGAAGAGCCCTTACCTGCTGCGACATGAGCCTCTCAAAGACGTGTATATTCCTTCTGTGAAAGTAGAATATAAATATATATAATTAAACTAAAAATAAAAATTATTAAACACATATAAATATATACTTACATGGGTTTTTCTTGTTCTCTCATCAATCCATTGTTGATCCTCCTGTCGCTTATGAGTGCGACTATGCAATTCTACAGGAGTTGGTTCTCTATCAAGCATCGCTTTCTGTTAGAATTAAGAGAATTTTATTAATACAAATTAAAGAACAATTTTAAATAATATTTAAAATTCATTACCAAATGATGTATGTGCTCAGTAAGTGGAACGGAGCATCATGTATGAAGTGAACTACCCAAGCCCCCAACATCAGAAGCTCTGTTCTGTCGATTTTGATCCCTCCTCTTAGTGTACTCTTCGCTGCCCCAAGATACATTCAACTCAACCCATATAACATCTCCAATCCATAATGGTCGCTTCCCATACTTTCTAATATCTATGAACATGTCACGACATCCGAGTAGACCCACACTTCTCAAAATTCTTTCTAATCCTATCATTATGTTGGGGCAGCCAACAAAATTCTTTCTACATTCAAATACATATGATATATAATAAATAAGATTTTTAGATTAAGTAAAAAAGAATAAATCATTTTACATAAAAACTAAAACTCAAAAATACCTCAAACTCTCTAAACCACATCTCCCGGACTTCTTTCGGGACTTTCTTCCAAGAAACATATGGAGCGTCAAACCTGCTCCGTATGATGTCCCATATTTTATGTGTCGGTTGTTTTGATGGGTAGAACTTACAAAAATAAAATTATATGAAACAAATATAAAATATAAAATAGAAATGTTTGTTAGCTTAAATAAAAGAGAATGTGCGAACGTGTCACCCTCAAGTTCTATCAATATTCTACCATCTGTCGCCTGCTCTGCTGCAGCTACTGTCAAAGGTTCAGCTGCTGTTTAATGTCCAGCTGCTGCAGGCTGATGGGGTGGTGGGGGATAGTATGGTGGAGCATATGGTGGAAATGGATAAGTAGGAGGGGCACCAACATAAGGTGGGGGTGTGTAGTGTGGGTAGAAAGGAGTACTCTGCCCGGGATCTGGTGAAGGAAATCGGGGATCTGCTGAGTAAAACTGTGGGCTACTGGCTCCAGGAAAGGGTAAAGGATGTGTAGCAGTCTAAGGCTGTGTAGCAGGCTGAGACGAGGTGGTCCCCTCAGTACGTACTGTCCTAGCTGGTCCAGCTATAGTAATCTTCTTAGTGCGTCTATTAAAAATATTTTTTATCAATCCTTTACTAGGCTCTTCACCTGAAGCCATCTGCACATAAATAAAAAAGAATATTAAAAACATGAGTTATAATAAAAATTTAAGAAAAAATAACGCAACAGTAACAATAAAATAAATACAATGAAGTAAAATACAAGGAAGTAAAATAAAATGCAGTGCATTGGCAAAAATAAATTAAATTTACCTTATGTTGTTAACTCATCATTTATTGATTCACTTTCATCAGATGATACACTCCCAGCACTATCAGATTCATCATTACTTTCCTCTATGGTTAGATCTACCTCCTCTAACTGCAACTCCCTCTCATTAATTCTGATTTGTTCATCTATATTGATTGAGAGATTTTTTAAATTAGACATAAACTCTTCTTGATGTGCTGATGATATCGAAGTGGTTTTCTCAATTACTCCTCTTAGTTTTGTCTTCATAACTACCAGTCAATCCTGTTTGCCTCATATTCAGCATCGATAGTTAGCATAATAGACTTGAGTTGTCTGACTAGCAATGATGAATGGATCAAACTTTACATATATCATAGCCCGCTTTACTTCTGTTATACCGTAAATTGGATGAACTTTCATGCCTCTATTTGGTACTGGATCAAACCATTCACAATTGAAGAGATACACAATATTCCTGTGACCGGGATATTCAACCTCTAATATTTCTTGTAATACCCCGTAGTATTCATAATCATCCCCTATATGTGTTCCTTCTTACACATACGCCAGAATTTTCCGTCTTCCTACCTTCACACTAATTTTTGTTTGGAATTTATAACCATTGACCACAAATATTTGATAACTAATCTATTTGGTCCCCAAGCTAACTCAGATAACCTTGAATACAGCGAACTGTCTTCAGTGTGTATCTTTAAATGAACAAGATGTTATTGTTATTAATATTAATTGCAGACATAACTCATTAAGTAAGACTAATTATTCAAAATATACCGTATTTTTAAACTAAGCAATGAATTCTTTTTCCACTATCTTCTGGACTTCTCCTTCTTCTGATGTACTAAGAACATCAATGAACCTCATACAAATTCACATCTTGAGTTTAAAATCAAGTTTAAAAGAAAATCGAAAATATAAACAACTTAACTAATACTTACTCGAGATACGGCTCAACTTCATCACAATTAAGCAAGATGTACAATGTGATAACTGTCATCTCCTTATTGGTCAAATAACGCACGGTGCTAGCGCCTAAAGGTTCCCCAATTCCACTAAATACAGATATATTAGAGGATTTACCAACATTTTGAGATGCTGAACTTTCACCTGATTGAGACATTGTTTCAAAATAATACGAGCAAAACTGAGTTGTCTCGTATGTTAAATATGCTTCACAGATAGAGCCTTCGGGTCGTGATTTGTTCTTAGCAGTCTTCTTAAGTTTATTTAAATATCTCTCAAAAGGATACATCCACATATACTAAACAGGTCCACAAACCATAGCCTCATATGGTAAATGAAAAAGGTAGATGCTCCATATAATCAAAAAAGCCTGGAGGAAATATTTTCTCAAGTTGACACAAAATGAATGGAATTTGCTGATCCATAAGAATCAAATTCTCTACATTTAATTTAGAAGAGCATAAATCTTTGAAGAAAATACTTAGGTCGATCAAGGACTTTAAAATCTGATATGACAGATAACTAAATGCAGTGGATAGTAGACATTGCATAAAGATGTGACAATCATGACTTTTCAATCCGAATAATCTCCCTGATCTTATATCAACACACCTGCTTAGATTAGAAGAATATCCATCAAGTACTCGTATAGTCTTCACCCATTCATAAATTGCTCGTTTTGCACTAAAGTTAATGTGAATAGAGCTTTTGGTTTGAGAAATTTTTCCGCTCCACCATCCTTCAATTTCAAGCTTTCCTTCTACAAATATCCTTTAAGTCCATCATTGCTTTTATATTATCTTTCGATTTCTCTTTGATGTCCATAACTGTATAGAAAATATTATCAAAAATATTTTTCTCTATATGCATAACATCCAAATTATGTCTAATCAAGTTTATTCTCCAATATGGCAATGACCAAAAAATACTTTTCTTATTCCAATTATGGTTGACATCATATTTTGGCAATCTAAACTCAGCTAATGTTGGAGATTCCATTATGGTGGGCAAGAACTTGACTCTTTCAAAAGTTTCTTCACTACTGAATCTAGGAGGAGGCTGAAACATCACCATTTTATTTTTAGTAAACGCTTCTTTATTTTGCCTAAAATGATGACTTTGAGGCAAAAACATTCGATGACAATCGAACCAAATGTTCTTCATGCCACACTTTAAAGTGAATGATTTTATATTTTTTATACAATATGGACAAGCTAACTTGCCTGAAGTGTTCCAACCTGAGAGCATACCAAATACAGGAAAGTCACCAATTGTCCAAAGTAATGCTGCTCTTAGTGTAAAATTCTGTTTGGTGGAGATATCATATGTACTTACTCCCTCTTCCCATAATAAACTTAAATCATCAATCAGATGTTGTAAGAATACGTCAATCTTCAATTTTGGATTGTGTGACCCTAGAATTATAAGTGACAGAAACATATAAGGAGTAGACATACATAACTCTGGAGGAAGATTGTAAGGAGTGAGTATCACAAGCCAACATGAGTACGGTGTAGCCGACTGACTGAATGGAGTAAAATCATATGCGCATAAACCTAATATGACATTTCTTGGTTCTGCCGTGAATGTGGGATGTGTACGATCAAAGTGCTTCCAAGCTTCTGCTTCTGATGGATGTGTGACAACACCTTCTTGTGGAATGTTATCATTATGCCATCTCATATGTGCAGCAGATCTCATGGATGTATATAGCCATTGTAGTATCAGAATTATTGGAAAGTAGAACATTCTACTAACAGGCACATCCTTTTGCTTCCTTCTATTTTCAGATTTTGGTTTAAATCTTGGTGCATTGCAATGATGGCATGCAATTTCTGAGATATCTTCTTTAAAGTATAATATGCATCCATTCACATAACAATCTATCTTTGTGTATGTCAAACCAAGTTTGAAAACTAACTTCTTTGTCCGATATAGATCTGTAGGAATTAAATTATCTGTCGGATTGGTTTCCTTAAGCAGCCCAATGAATTGATTAAAATATTCATGAGCAACATTATATTCAGCCTTGATGCTTAACATCTTCACAACAACAGATAATTTTGAGTGAGTCGTGCACCCTTTCCAGATTGGTTGCTGGGCAGCATGCAATAAATCATAAAAATTTTGTGCCTCCGTATTCGGTAACTCTTCTGTATTTTGTTCAGTTTGTATTTCAGTTACATCATGAACTAATTCCTCAAAATTTGGTCGGATATTTTCAGCCTCAGCAAAATTACTACTTGTAGAAGGACCGCATTGATAATCAAATTGTGTCTCATACTCATCATGAGAAGTCCAATACCAATACCGTGGCATAAATCCTCTGTGATACAGATTAACAGTTACATCATCTAGTTCTAGGTGCACTAGATTTTTTTGTTTAGAACATGAACATCGAAACTTTCCTTCTGATATAAAGCTGGGTAGTCGCTTCGCTTGCTGAATGAAAAAGTTCACCCCATTAATGAATTCATATGTTAATGTCTTCCGACCTTGAGATAATCGGTTATACATCCAACTTCTTTGATTTCTAATATTCATAACCTACATATAAGAGCAAATAAGTAATGGATTATCGTGCTTAAGTAGATCTAAAACTGACTATATATAGATGTAAAAAGATAGGGTGCTTGTAGAAAATTATGATCATTTAGCATTGTCTCTAAGAATAAAGGCACTCATTCACGTACATGAGCATCCTCATCTCTACAATACTTTTTTATCAATCACACAATAGGCCTTAAGTATTGTCTCCATTTAGCATTAATGTCTCTAAGATTAAAGACACTCTGTAACTTGAGCATCCTCATCGATCGATCTCTACAATACCCAACTTAATTTTTTATTTATCTTTTAATGGCCAACATTATGTGACATAAAGTATTGCAGGTCTCACCACCATTTTATGAACTTGTTTTTTAAGTTTGAGTGGTACTTTTCTATATGTATTCCTCCACTCATAATTTAAAATTGTGCAATATGAGGCTCGCCTTGAGGCCCGCCTTTGCGCAATTCCAGTAAAAAATGCCTCGATGCTTACGCCTCGAGTGTTTTTTATGAGGCTTGCACCTCAACTTGGTTGAGGCCCGCCTCGCCTCACTAGCATGAGGCTTATGCCTCGCCTCACGAATGAAAAATGCCTCAATACCCGAATACGCAATTTTAAACATTTCCTCCACTTTAACCAAACAACTTGAATATGCTTTGTAATCACCTCCAAAACTAATACATAAAAAATGTACTTATTGTGAACCTTTGATAAAAAGCATATATTTTTTCTAATATTACTAATCTTTTTTCTCATCTCTATTTTTTTGTTTCTTTTTTGCATCATCAATGGTATTAAAGTGAAACCAAGACCCATCCTTCCTACCACAATCTCCTTTTCGCACATGATCTCATCAGCATCTACTCCTAAACCCTAAACCCTAAACTAATTGATTTTTTGGTGCTATCATAATATCTCTTTCAAAATCTATGCTCCATTACTATACCATAAATTCAATGTAAGTCTAAAGCAAAAAAGATAAGCTAATCATTTATGTAATCCAACTGAAATAGGAAAAAAAATTGTCAAAAGAAAAAAAAAAAAACCTTCCGTTCCGTTGAGATCTCGAGCGTCGGTGAAGATTAACGCGACCACGAAAGCTAGGATGCCTCGGCGAAATCCAGTGACTGTCGGCAAAGTCCGGTGACCGTCGGTGACGGCGATCTACGGCGAGCGACGGAGGGAGACGAGCGAAACAGGCTAGGTGAGAGAACAGAAGGAAAGAAGTGACGGGCCAGAGGGGCTCGGTCTCGAAAAATAGGTCTTTGGCCGGCGGATTTTTCGGCGTCCTGTCCGCCAGAGATATTTCCGGTGCACCATGCGCCGGTTTTATTTCGTTGAGTTTAAATACCCCGGCGCCATATCCACCGGAACATGTGCTGGTGATTTTCCATCGTAACATGCGACAAAAATGGTGAAATGTTGGTTTTTGCCGATGCCGATACCGACGTAACTGACGCCGAAAATGTTCCGGCGTAGTTTGCGCCGAAACATCCGCCGTAGATTTTCCGACGTAACAATGCGCCGTTACCTGCGCCGTGCTAACCGGCGCGGAATTTTTTGCTGGAAAATCTGACGGTAATCGCGTGTTTTCCCGTAGTGACATAAATAACTCCTTAAAACTCTCAATTTTTGTATCATTGTATCATATATCATTAAATCATTATACTTAAAGGAAAGCTCGTCATCATACTATCATGTACATGTTAACAATCTACATCCAACGGGTCAATTAGTATTTACTCCTTTTACATACATGCATTATTATCATATTACTATAACAATAATAGCAATTAACTATTAGTCAATCACATATCTAAATTCATTTCAATTGCATTGTAGTAAGTACAATATAATTGAGTTTAATTTTGAAAGTGCAAAAATATCATAACGGTACCAAAAAAAAAAAATTGGTGAGCATAAAATCATATTCTTAGAAATTAACAAAATTAAAAGAGATTGTATATAACAATATTCTAAAGCTTTAATTGAACTAAAATACTATTTTTAATGCCAAAATAAAATTTTGAATTTATTAAAATCACAACTTTTTAAAAATCGTCAAACGAAAAAATCTCAAATAAATACTTTAAAATTTCATAAGCTTAATGGTGCGAGATTGCACTATGCAGGCTAGGTGAGTGGACTGTGGTGCGGGCGGGGTCTGGACGCAAGGCGAGTGCGCCATAGCAGTGCAGAGTCCAGATGTAAGGTGAATTTGCCAGTGGGCGGTGCGGAGTTTGGCCATCTGGGTGGCAGCAAATGGGGTGTGGAGTGCAAATTTCGGATGCAAGGCAAGCGCAATACGTCATCGTGATGTGCAAGCAAGGTGTACCCGATCTTGAATGGCATACTACGACAGAGCCCGGATGTGAGGCGAGTAGGGTGCAGGTTTCAGGGTCAACTCGGTTTGATTTCGAGGTTTTAGGTCAATTGAAACCCAATCCGATTTTACAAACGGGTCTGAAAATGTAACCCAAAACCGAAATTTTATGGGTCATGTCAAATATGGACACCCCTACTTAGGATGTGCTTCATATGCATAAAGAAATGAGACTTTTCTAAGCAAATGAAAGTTTACAAATGACTAACAATGGTCACATAATATGGGTGTGATGAAAGTGATACTCTATATTACAAGTGGATATCCTAAGGTAATTTAAGGATACTAGGAAAAGAAGCTCCACATGACGATAATATGGTTATTCCAAAATGATGTGACATGGTTGTACTCATATATGCTACGTAAAGTTTGAATTATGTAGATTAATTCCCTTTCCATTCTATTTAAAATAATTATAAAATCCAAATGAAGCGCGCGCACCCCAAATGACTCTGATTACCTCTAATGTTATACATATAGGATTTTTTAAAACTAATTTATAATAAGTATTAATTTAGTTACCTAAAATTGTACTAATAGAAGTTTATAATATGTGAATATGCGAAAATAGTACAAATTTGCATTTAAATTGAATTTAGTTAATATCAAAATGTTAAGTTTAAATATAGATAGTCATTATTTATCTATATACATTTTGAGTGCATTTAATTATTATATACTTTATTTTTGTGATTAACAATAGAAATGTATTAACACAATAGATATTAATTACAAAATACTATATTTAATGTTTTGCATATTACATACTATGTTTCTATGCATGTTCATACATGGATTGCATAAGATTTGAATCAATTAGTAAGAGTGTCAAAATGGGTTAATGAGTGAGGTTCAGATCTGGCCCGAATTAATCAACCCGAACTCGATCTGTTTAATAAACAAGTAAAAAAAGTCGACCCAAAAACCATAAGCAAAACGAATGATTTGAATTAGAGGCAATGGAAGTTCTATTATAGTGAGGAAGGATTGAGATTATTGTTGAAGCCATTCTCTAATGATGAAATCATTCTAGGCGGATACGGACGCCGTCCGGAGGCGAATAAGAACACGCAAAGTTACCTGTTTGTTGTATATCGTGACTGTGTACCGGGTGACGTGGTGCGTTCTGATTCGTCTCCGAATGATACGGTGTCCGCATAGAATAATTTCTCTCTCTAATGAGATCCTATTTCCATCTCCTCATCCTATGATTTTTGCTTCATCATGGTCTAAGGTTTATTTTTTAGCGGAGTTAAAGATGATATTAAATATGTAAAATAATAAAGCTTATTGTAAAATATGTAAATGATTAATTTAGAGTGCTATATATATACATTTCTTCAATAAAAGAAATATATATGCTTACTATATAATTCTGATGTATTCACATATTTAATGTTAAAATTTTTATATTGATTTATATAACACTTTTGACTTTCTATCACATTTAAATATTTATATTTTAAATAAATTATATATTAATGAATTTTCGATATATAAACAAAACATAGACGGTATTTGCCTTGCATGAATCATAATTATCTAATCCGTCGGATCGCCTATCTCCTGCAGAAGAACGATTCGGGAACCGTCAGATCTCGTAGCTCCAGAGTGGTTTCACAACCCTAGCTTTATAAATTGCCCATCTGCGCTCACTAAAAACCTGCACAATATATCTCTTCCCACCGCGTCATCTCATCCGTTGCTGTCCTGATCCCCTTCTCTTCGTTTCGTGACGTCCATTGTTTCGTTCGTTCTGGTGTTCTCTTTAAGGTAAATTCCTCGCTTCCTCTTTCCGTTTTCAATCGGCATCGTGTTTTTTGAGGCTCTCTTTGTTTGGTAGATTGTAGAGCTTGTGTTCAGGTCATTTAGGGTTTTATTTGGGACAAGTGACTGTGCGATACGATGGCTTCCTTTATTTTGTCGGTTGGAGAATTCGAGATCTGCTAGAGTTTTTTTCCTCTTTTTTGTAGGTCTTCTGTCATAGATACGCCAGTTTGCTTTTTGAAACACTTTGCACGTTCTCTCAAATTTGCAGTTTTTAATTGACGGGATTGTGTTTTTCATTGATTGTTTGATAAATTAGTTCATTTTTTTAAAATCTTGAAAATAAGATTGTTTGTGAGTGCAGGTTTGTTTGATTTTGCTGAAGAAATAGGAAATGTACCCTTCAAAGGGTGGTGGTGGTGGATTTACCGGGCAGCAAAATTTTGCTGCACAACAGGCTTATGGTCAGCTTGTAAGTTGTTTTACTTTCAAGTTCTGTCGGTTTTCATCTCTATCATTTTTTTTTCTGTTTTGATTTTTAATTTTACCCGATCTGTTGTTGTAATTGTTTTGTTACCTCATCAAGAATAAATAAAAAGTAATAAGTTTCCTTCATTCTGGACATTTTCTGCTTTTGCTTTTCAGCCTGGAACTGGTTTCTCCGGTAATCCTGCTGCTGGTCCTGAACTGGGAAATCAACATACCCTGGCATCTCGCCAGGCTTCAATGATGGGTATGTCCCAAGAAACAGATGCAACCGGATATCGGAGCCATCCTACACAAGCAGCTCAATATGGAGGGCCTTATGCTTCTGTCTATGGCTCGGCTGCATTGAGCAGTGGACAACAGGTTGTAGTTTAGGAGACATCCACTTTTTTCGTTAACAAGTAACATAATGCCCTGTCTTCCATTGTCAGCCCTTTTTGACTGTAGTGCAATACGTGTTTTTAATCATATAAATCTTTCATACAATCATATTTCATCTTTCCGATGTAAATTACTCTGGATTCATTCCACCCTTGTGTGCTCATCTGGTGCCTCCTTGTAGAATTTATTAACTAACATAATATGAATGACAAATTTTTTCTTTTTTTTAGTTGCAAATGTTCTTTCCTGTTGCTTGTTCTTTGTGTTTGAATTTGAATTGTTTGCTAATTGTTTTATGTTGTGTGTCTTTTGCTATTTCTTTTGTAGCTGAAGTATCCCTTCCTAATTCCTGGCTGATGTAATTTACAAGTTTCCTTTGGAATATCGCTTTATCTGTTAGTTCCAGATTGCTGATGGCACATCTTTTACGTGTGCTTATTTGCATTTATGTGTTATATTAACATGAGTAAACCTCGGTATATTATTGCTTTCAGAAGCATGTGAACTAATGTTACCAAACTTAACATTTTAGGTTGGAGCGAGCAGCAAAGGAGCGGTTTCTTCAAGCCTTCAAGGTCGGGCAGCTTATCCTTCTCCATTAGCAGATTCATCCAAATATTCAGCAGGAGCTCTTGGCTCAGGCTTTAGTGATGACTATCTTTCAGCCTCTAATCGTGGATATGCCCAGAGGGGAGATCAGTTTCCTGGAGCAAAAAATCCTGAATATGCAATTGACAGGAGAGCTTATGGAGAAGGTGCCTATACTGGAAGGGATTTGCAGAGTGATCAAGCTAGACGATATACTGATTCTGCTTCGCTCAGCCATCAGCATCAGGTTTCTTGTCTAGTTGTCTTAAACCTTTATACTTTTCCTGCTAATTTCTTCTGTTTTATTATTCCTTGCAGTAGGGGCTATTTTTTTTTTTTAATCCTCTTACTAATAACTCCTTTCTTATTAACTGATGCAGACTGATATACATGATCATATGGAGCAGGTAAGCTTTGTCACATAAAAACGGGAAGGATGCTATGAAAAAAGTTTATGCTTATTATTATTATTTTTTATCATGTAAAGCGTTGATGATCCAGTTTTTTATTTTTTTAGGCATCATTGCTACGACAGCAACAAATTATGAAGGCTCAGTCACTGCATCCTGGCCTTGATGTGAGGTATACAAATTTTCTGTTCATCTCTTAGTAAACCTACTCAGTTTAGAGGAGAGAAAGGAAATAATATATGGCTGATAGCTGCTTGATGCAGTCTATGATGTAGTTCTTCCAATTTCTGGCCAATATTTCTATGCATTTTCTTTTGTTGTGATGTTATTTTAACTTGTTCTTTCTAGTAATGCAACTAAGGGTTAATCTCTTTTTCTCTTAATAAATAGACATGCACATTTCTCAGTTCCATGACAATAATATACATTTCTGGCAGACAAGCTGAATATCTTGCAGCAAGAGCTGCACCTATTCATCCCGGTTCTCAAGAATTTAGTTCATATGGTGGAAGAATGGATGTAGATCCACATGGTTTACCAATTATTGGCAGTTCTCAGTATGGTGCACCACATTCATCTTCAATTTTAGGAGCTCCAAGGCGGAATATTGATGATCTCATCTATGCTCAAGGGTCAAATGCTACTTATGGCGTGAGTTTACCCCCAGGGCGTGATTATATGTCAGGGAAAGGCCTTCATGGTTCTGTTGTATCTGACTACCAAGGG
Organism: Dendrobium huoshanense; assembly: GCA_016618105.1. Taxonomy (NCBI): domain Eukaryota; kingdom Viridiplantae; phylum Streptophyta; class Magnoliopsida; order Asparagales; family Orchidaceae; genus Dendrobium; species Dendrobium huoshanense. The sequence continues at coordinate 47,022,887 of CM028353.1, read as the reverse complement.
AGCATTATTTCACGTGATCGTCTAAATCTTGGAGCTGAACGGAAGGATGATAGAGATGCATTTCGTCGAGAACTTGATCTACGTGAAGAGGAGCGCCTTAGAGATATGTTGCGGGAGAGGGAGCGAGAGAAGGAACGTGAAAGGGATCGTGAACGTGAAAGAGATAGAGAACGAGAAAGAGATCGCCGTGACAGGGAAAGAGAACGAGATCATAGGCGTGGATTGGATTCAAGGCGGGAGAGAACTCCACCTAGAGCTTCTAAAGATCGCCGAGCTTCTTCTGCAAAAAGGGATGAGAGGTCGCGCCATATCTCACCTCGTCGCTCTTCACCACGTCGAAGTTCACCTCGTCGAGTCACGCCACGTCGGGAAGCTGCGCATAGGTGGACTTAAATTACTTCTTTGTAACTGGAGGTAGCTACCTGTAGGTTGCTGCTTTTGTAGTGCAGCTTTCAAACTAACTATTTCCTCTTCTATGATGAAGGCATCGCTCACCTGTTAAAGAAAAAAAGAGAGAATATGTTTGCAAGGTAAAAACAGGATTTTTGAGTTTCATGAAATACTTTTTTGGGAATATTTTTAAACCTGGGAGATCTTGATACATCCTGCTTTCTTGACTTCTGGATCCTCCATTTCTTCATATTCCATTTGTCTTCTCTGTGGAGGTTTTCCTTTGACTCCTTAAATTTGCTGCATGTCCTTTCTTTTTGTTGTGACCAGCTTTGTATCTTGAAATTAACAGTTTACTCTATTGATGTTGCTAATGAATGCCATCTCATCTTTTATTTGCTTTGAGGCCTTTTCTACCGCTGGTTTTCCTTATACATGATCTCATCTTGTTTGTAACACAAGCATTCATCTTGCTAATTATATTCTGCAACATTACATTAAATTCTCATCGAAAAAAAATTAGTGGATTTGATATTTTACTTGTTACATGGTTTTTCCCCTTTACTTGAACATACATATTTAATTTGCGGTGTTATGTATGGTAATCCTTACATTGCAAGTTGGCAAGAAATTTCTTTCTTCCTCAAACCATCAAAGTCATTTATTTAAATCAGGAGAATAAAATGATAGGCACTGAAATGGTCCGTCAACTTTTGATGAATGATTTGAGAGTGTTCTTTTGCAGGTCTTTCCGTTTTCCTTGCTTGAAGCTGAAAGGGATTATCTGTCCATAAATAAGAGATATCCTAGGTTATCAGTATCTCCTGAATTTACAAAGGTCTGCTTTGTTTCCTTGAATCTTTTGATCACAGCTTCCTCATACTTTCTTGTGATCACATATTAGCTATGTTATCATTCACTGTTTTTATATACAATTAGGTTGTTTTGAAATGGCCAAATGAGAATCTACATCTTTCACTGCATACTCCTGTCAGGTACTTAGCTTAAAAAGTGCCATCTTTCATTTAAATTTTTAAGCCTATATAGTTCGTACAACAAATTTGATTACTGCACCAACATTCCCCTGGCTGCTTTGTTGCCACTTTATTCAACTTGTTCTTCTATGAGTTGGCAGCTTTGAGCATGATTTTATTGAAGAGAACAAAAGCGAGGAGCTGGGGTTGGCTCCTGTGGAAGACTCATCAAAAAGCACAAATATAGTTTGGAATGCAAAGGTAAGTTTAATTTGAAAATTCTGAAGTCCCTTGTTTGTTATTTTTTGTTTTACATCATCTCTTATTTTGAGCAGGATGTAATAAACCACGTTCTTCTTCTCTGTCTTGTGCGTAATTCATTGTCCTTTTGTAAATAAGCTCCAGATGATTATTATTAGCTTGATTTTCTATGAATCCTCATAAACATCCTTGGTCATATTTATCTGTAAATTTTTGTTATGAATTTTTAAGCATGTGTACTGCTCTTAAAGTCTTCACAGTTGGTTTGCCAATTTGAAAGATGTATCTATTATCAACAAATCATTGCCAACTGATAATTATCTGAAATAAGGAAATTTTAATGTGGTTGTTTGCTGGGCAATACTACTCTTCCTGCTTGTTGTTTTTTTTAAGTGTGCAAAGTGCTTCTGCAATGTTAACCAAAGGGTTCTTATAATCTACAGGTCAGGGACAATCTAAATTCTTTGTTGTTGCCACATTATTTATAATACTCAATAATAATAATTGAGAAATGAGGATTCATAATGCTGACCCCAAATAGTTTGGATAAGTCTAATGATGATAATGTGATGATGGTTAACTATCATCCATAGCATATCACACCAGTGGAAGCTCGGACAAATGAAGCCTCAATTGTTCTTGTTGTGGAGTTAAATAACATATTTACATTAATATTAATTATGACATAAGAGGCTATATTGGACGGGGAATTGAATATTACTATGGTTGTTACTCTGCTGGCGAATGTAAAATATCTTTTTATTAAATGATCCTTTTTATCTAATTTTCCTTTTTATCTAATTTTAGTTAATGCAATACATTAACAATTAGGCTTATACCAAAGCACGTATCACTCATTGCAAGTTAATAAAGTCACAAATTGCAAAATTTCTAAGAACTAACATTCGCCAAAGAAGTTTTTGTACATGTATTTGCGAATTGACAATATATTTCCATAATCTTTCATTTGCTAACAAAGAGAATATTTCATTGAAATAATTTACGAAGGCTCAACTCAAACACATGAAAAATAACAAGATAATTATAGCAACTTGGTGCATAGAGCTCCTACTAATGCAAATTAGCAGGTCTTGGTAAGGATTTGAAAAGAGTTTGTTTGCATAAATTAAAATTTGTTCTTCATAATTCTGACAACATAATCACTTCTCTAGAACCATTTTCATTCTACTTGCCAACATAAAAAATATTATTGTCATTCTCCGAAGGGCACAATGGAGAAAAAGTATTAATGTAGCTGACCCCACATAGTGGGACAAAGGCTTGATGTTATTGTTGAGATTCTCCAAAGAACTCTAAAAATTGATAAGAAAACCCTTGCATGCGAAAATTACGAAGAAATATTATAAGAAGATTAATGGGATAACAGTGATTTGCTCCCCTTTAGCATGAAGAGCAAAGGAAACACAAGCTGTGGATTGTGTTTGCAAATTAATAGTTTATTCTACGTATTCCATTTATTAACTAAAAAGAATTTCACTGAAACAGTTTACAAATGTTTAACTTAAACAAACATTACAAATGGCATGATAACTGTGGCATGCCATGCTTACAATGAAAAACAGTGAATGACATACATGTGAAACTCTTTTAAAATCGATGAGAAAGCATCTCTGTTGATGGAAAGCAGAAAGTTTTGCTCAGCATGAGAAAATCAACAAAGAAATCGTGTTAAGAATATTCATATGAAAGAATTTACTTGGGTCCCTTGCCTTGAAAAAAGAGAAGATTAAACCTATTGCTGAAAAGGACATATTGGAGGACATTGAAGTTGAAGAGTGATGGGAGACTATTGATTTTACTATCTTTTTTTGAATAAAAATTGAATAGTGAGGATGAAAGTCATAATATATTTTCTTACTTTAAAGCATATTGCATGCTATTTGTGTAATTAAATATACCATGTAAACAATCAGTGGGGTGGTTATATTTACTATTTTACTTACCTGATCTAAAAAGCCATCAACTTAGGCTTTTACTTGAGCTAATGACACCTAAGTTAGTATATAGGTTCTTTCCGTATTAACATGAATGACATTTCATTTTGCGGCAATGATGAAATTGCACTTTTTCCGGGCCTTCTTGCGTTAGATTCAATAGCCTTAATTTAATTATCAGCTTGATTAAACCTGTCAAATATCTGATTATAAGCTGTTATAATATCTTATGTGAAATCTTTTGTATATATGTTTGAATTCCTTCGGCAGGTTATCCTGATGAGTGGGGTCAACAGTGATACTCTGGACGAGTTGTGCTCTGATAAAAGTTCTGATGACAGGCTAATTCACTTAAACAACTTCTTGAGGTTTGCTATTCTAAAGAAGGAACATTCATTTATGGCTATTGGAGGCCAGTGGAAAGAGACATTGGATGGTGCCGAGCCATCAATTGATGGTTCTTCGCTGATCCAAACAGCTAAGAGGTGATTAAAACTTCTATTCCTGTAATGAAAAAAAAAATGAACCTCTTACTGTTTCAATTCGTTTTTAGTTGCAGCTGTTTGCCTGTTCAACTAAATAGTAGGCTATATCTTTGCAGATATGTTAAGGATATAACTCAACTTGATTTACAGAACTGTCAACACTGGAACCCTTTCCTTGAGGTTCTCCTCTTTTCTTTTCCCCCTTTTTTTTGTGTGCTAGTAAATGATCATGTAGTTCTTGCATGTTGCCTAATCTTATTTTATTTGCTAAATGTCCTTAGTTCCTGTATTTTTCTTTTGGGTAATTTTTTTTTTCTTTCATACTTCCATAGTATTCAAAACTCATTTATTATCAGAGCTTAGGATAGACTTCTTTCTTTTAAACTTTGGCACAGTTCTATTGAATTCAA